>JAXQQM020058566.1:0-42669 GCA_034641835.2 Pinus albicaulis
AACCACCATATTCTAAAGATGGATAGGAGGAAGTTTGATGGCAAGGATCTCGTAACATGGATACTACAGATGGAGCAATATTTTGATCTCAATAATGTGCAAAACACACAAAAGGTATGCATTGCAACTTTACATTTAGAATAAAATACATTTGTATGGTATCGATGGCTTTGCTCCCGTAAAAAAATTGTCACTTGGTCAATTTTTACAGAGGAAATGATAGCACATTATGAGGATACAAAGAGCAACACCTTCTTTAGCCAATTGATAAATCTCAAACAAAAGGGTTTAGTGGTGGAGCACATTGAGTACTTCCAAAAATTGAATATAAGGGTAACTAATATTCATGGAAAATTTTAGGGGCTAATATTCGCAAGTGGGCTAATTTTCCATGATTTTTCCAAAAAAAAGATTCGCCAATTTCCATTTTTATTAAAAATAATTCGCCCAAATTTTATAATATAAAATTATTTTATGTTAAAAATCGCCAACATTATATAGAGAGTATATATAAAATCATTATAAATTTCAAGAATTTTACAAATACATCAATAAACATTTTATAGTTTGCATATTAGGTACTAGTGAGATTCGCTAAATTTTTAAACTCCAAAATAATTTTCCATCCTTAAAATTTCCCTTGCTGATATTCCATAGGAACACAGGATTGATGTCTTCATAGGGACTTTAAAGGATAACATCCAACATGAAGTTCGCGTTTGGGAACCTGATTCATTGGAGAAGGCATTCAGGTTGGCAAGAAAAATTGAATGTAAAATTATGGCGACAAGGAAGCCTACCACTCACATCTATAAAAATGGAAGTGTTGCTACTCCTAGACTTCCACAACCTACAAGGTTGACACCACAACAATTGGAAGAAAAAAGAGCAAAAGGGCTTTGCTACAGTTGTGATAGCAAATACACTAAAGGTCATAAGTGTGCTGAGAAGAAATTATTTTACATGGATTGTGAAGAGGAAGAAGAAAATGAACAAGAAGAGGATATACACCAGGAACCAGCCCTAGAAGAGGAAGAAATGAATCCGACCATATCGTGTAATGCACTGGCAGGAATTACCACTCCTCAAACTCTCAAGATAGAAGGACAAATCAAGAAGAAAAAGGTAATAGTGTTGATTGATTCAGGTAGCACCCATAATTTTATTTATTGTAAGGTAGCCAAGGAATTAAATTGTTTCCTATACCCAACACCAGAATGTCAAGTGATGGTTGCAAATGGAGGAACTATAAATTGCTCTAGAAAATGCCATAATATCAAGCTAACCATGGGGGAATATGTATTGACTAGTCCAATGCTTTCCATTCCTATGGGAGGTGTTGATGCTGTACTAGGAGTACAATGGTTACAATCTTTGGGGACGGTAGCTTTTAATTTTCAAGAAATTTTCTTGAAATTTTTTTCAGAAGGAAAGGAAGTCGAATTACGGGGTATTGCAAGGAAGCCGGGAAAGATAATAAACTCTAATGTCATGACAAAGCTTCTAAAGAAAGAACAACGAGGTGTAATTGCACAATTATGCTCACTAGAAGTTCCAACATCAAAATCATCTATTTCTGCAGATCTCCAACAAGTCTTGGACAATCATTCCAAGGTGTTTGAAACTTCCAAAGGACTCCCACCTATTCGTGATCATGATCATGCTATTCATTTGATTCCAGGAAGTGTTCCTCCAAACATCAGGCCTTATAGATATCCTTATGTCCAAAAGAACGAAATTGAACGTATGATTGCAGAAATGTTAGAGGCGGGTATAATTCAACCTAGTCAAAGTTCTTTCTCTGCTCCTGTAGTATTGGTACACAAGAAGGATGGATCATGGCGAATGTGTCCGGATTATAGGGAGCTCAATAAGCTCACCATTAAAGATAAATTTCCCATTCTGGTGATTGATGAATTATTGGATGAATTACATGGAGCAATTTATTTTACCAAGTTGGATCTTCGTTTAGGATATCATCAAATTAGAATGAAGACTGAAGATATTCCAAAAACAACATTTCTAACTCATGAGGGTCATTATGAATTTTTGGTCATGCCTTTTGGCCTTACCAATGCACCTTCTACATTTCAAGGGTCGATGAATTCCATTTTCAAACCCTTCCTTAGAAAATTTGTGCTAGTATTTTTTGATGATATACTAATCTACAGCAGGTCTTGGAAGGATCATGTTGAACATGTTGACAGGGTGCTCAAACTATTGCAGGAGAAACAATTATATGCAAAAAATTCCAAATGTTTCTTTGGAGTACAAGAGGTGGAACATCTGGGTCATATTGTATCTCACGAGGGTGTTAAAGTGGACCCTAACAAAATTAAAGCCATTAAGGAATGGAAAGTTCCCACAACCATAAAGCAGTTGCGAGGATTTCTCGGGTTAACAGGGTATTATCGCAAGTTTGTTAAGAATTATGGGAGAATAGCAGCACCTCTAACAACATTATTGAAGAAAGATGCATTTTCATGGACTCCCGAAGCAACTAAGGCTTTTGAACATCTTAAAGAGGCAATGTGCCTAGCGCCTGTCTTAGCTACGCCAGACTTCACAAAAACCTTTATTGTGGAATGTGATGCCTCAGGAAATGGAATTGATGTTGTTTTAATGCAGGAAGGAAGACCCATTGCTTTTGAAAGTCGTCCAATCAAAGGAAAGTATTTACAGAAACCTATTTATGAGAAGGAAATGTTAGCAATACTGCATGCACTAAAGAAATGGCGGACTTACCTAATGGGAAGACACTTCAAGGTAAAAACTGATCATGATAGTCTTAAACACTTTTTGGAACAAAGACTATCTTCAGAAGAGCAACAAAAATGGGTCACAAAGCTGTTGGGTTATGACTTTGAAATAATCTACAAAAAAGGGAAGCTAAATGTTGTTGCAGATGCACTCTCAAGAAAGAATGAAGAGGTGGAAGCATTGCTTTGTGCCATTTCTATTATCCAACCAGATTGGATAACTGAAGCAAGGGATGAATGGAATAAGGACGAAGAAGTGTGGACACTCATTCAAAAGTTGCAGCAAGATCCTAGTACATCTGATACATTTAGTTGGAAAAATGATTCCTTATGGTACAAAGATCGCTTATATATTTGTAATAATTCCCAACTAAAACAAAAGATTCTTTTGGAATTGCACACTTCTCCTTTAGGAGGACACTCAGGATTTTTAAAAACTTACTACAGGGTGAAGAAAGAATTTTTTTGGGATGGCCTTAAATCTGATATTCAAAAGTTTGTGGCGGAATGTTTGGTTTGCCAGCAGAATAAAGTGGAGACAATTAAGACCCCGGGACTTCTACAACCTTTATCCATTCCAATTCAATGTTGGGAGGAGATTTCAATGGATTTTATCACAGGTTTACCTAAGTCTGAAGGAAAGAGTGTCATCATGGTGGTAGTTGATAGACTTACCAAGTATGCACACTTTTGTGCATTATCTCATCCATTTAATGTAGAAATTTGCTGAATAATGATTAATTATCCATCGAGACTATCCTGATCACATACAATTCGAATTTATATGCAACACATAATCTCTTCCACTCAGATCATCAAACATGCGGAAATAAAATCAAGCAATAACACATCAAATCATCATACACATTAACACAGTATGTATGGGGAAAGCTTATAGCTGAAAACCCCGCAGCTATTGTGTATATTATAATGGAGAAATCATGTAACAAACTCAGTACAATACTCCTCACAAGTACTCAGTACTTTCTCATACAGTTACACACAAACTAGCTCAGTTTTGAACAGGTTACTGGTTCAAAACTCACCGCCAATTGCCTTGCCTCTATTGCGTGTTTCAATGCTATGGGATGGCCTCTTTATATAGATAAACCACCAGCCTGAACTGCGCAATCCTCATGGGCTTACTCCACCTATCCGTGTGTTGCAAATAGCAACAGTATAGTCACAACTGATAGCTAACTCTACCCTTTCATCTACCTCTTTCACTGGTCTCCACTGAACTGATCATACACTGTAGTGAACTGATGTGTTCTTGAGTTGAATAATGAGTTACTAATTAATGAATTAAATATTATTTAATTCACTCCACTCATAACTAATTGATTAGCTAGTTAAACTAATCTCAACTAGTTCAACTAAAATAAACAGAACACAACTCCACTATCTATCTCATTAACTCCACCAAACTTCTGCCACTGAAGTCCTAACTGAAGTCAACCATGCATGAGCTCAATACCCCATAAGAAAAGCATATTTCCATCTGGCAGTTGCATGTGCCACATCCGTAGCTCAAACTGAAGTGCTCCAAGAGAGTAAATTGCTGTTTAGAGTCCAAATATTATTAAGGGTAAATAATATTTGACTTCCCTATTTTTAGGAGAGGCAGTCTAAAAATAGACTTCGACCTCTTCGACCTAAAAATAGAGTCTCATCTATTTTTACCAACATGACCAATGCTCCAAGAATCTCAAACTGGAATCCCCGAACCATGCTCCATATGTCTAAAAATAGACATAGTCTAAAATAGACTTTGCGCCAGAATTTGCCTGCGGGCCCACTTAGTGAAGGCGACTTCATTTCACTAAGCTCCATCATCTTGCTGCATTTTCAACACTCCCTCTCAGCAAGATATGGATTATCCGCAACCCCTATCCTGCCTCTGTGGAATTCGAACTTGCTCCTGGTGAGCGCCTTCGTCAAGATGTCAGCATCCTGATCCTCCGTGGGAACATATGAAAGCATCATGATTCTCCGCTGAACACAATCTCTGATATGATGGTACCCGATGTCGATGTGTTTGGATCTATCATGAAATACTGGATTAGCCGAGAGTTTAATGCAACTCTGGTTATCACAATAAATCATTGTAGGCTCCAAATGCAACTCGAACAATCTCGCGAGGATCTTCCTCATCCAAATAGCCTCGCATGCAGCCGTTTGCCGCCATGTACTCACCGTCGAATCGAAAAGATTTGGATTCTGGGTTTCCATAAATTGGTACTGGCTTAATCTACTGCCAAACTTTTCCATGTTTCTCCTGGTCATGACTTCGCCTAATTCAGACTGCTGAAGCTGTGCTGCCCATCTCTCTCGACCATAGACCATATCCCTATGTGCCTCTAATATAGCGCAATACATGCTTGCCTGCCTTCCAAAAGAGCTTGGTAGGCTTAACCATAGCTTGCGAAAGCTGGTTAACTGCATAGCATATATCGGGTCGTGTATTGACCAGATACATAAGCGACCCCACCAACTGTCGATAGACATTGGCATCCACTACCTCCGCTGAAGTAGCATCCTCCTTCCTCCAACCACCAGGAAGAGGAGTGTCAACAGGCTTGCAGCCTTGCATGTTGAACCTCTCCAGAATCTCCCGGGCATACTTTCCCTGAGAAACAAACAGTCCTCCACTGCGCTGCCAAATCCCCAATCCCAGGAAATAATGAAGGATGCCCAAGTCCTTCATCTCAAACTCTCGTGCAAGATCCTCCTTGCATGAAAGTATCAACTTCTCATCGCCAGTCAAAATCAGATCATCTACATACAGTACGATGATCAACAGCTTCCCCTCCACCACAATCTGGTACAGGTTTGGATCCGCCTCACTCTTGGAGAATCCGAGCCCGGTGAAGTAGCTGTCTATCCGAGTGTACCAAGCACGAGGTGCTTGCTTCAGCCCGTACAGTGCTCTCTTGAGTCGGCACACATGCGACTCACTGCTGAAGATCTCAAAACCTTCAGTCTGCTCTATGTACACCTCTTCCTCAATAACTCCATTGAGGAACGCAGTCTTCACATCCATCTGATGAATGTGCCACCCCATCTGCGCTGAGAGAGCAAGGATCGTCCGTATGGAAGAGTACCTTGCGATAGGTGCAAAAGTCTCCTCATAGTCAATCCCCTCGATCTGTGAGAAGCCACGGGCGACAAATCTCGCCTTGTACTTCTCCACACTCCCGTCAGCCGCCTGCTTCACTTTGTAGATCCATCGCGAACCCACCACCGATTTCCCCTCCGGTCTTGGGACAATCTCCCATGCACTGTTTCTGACGATCGAATCATATTCTTCGATCATGGCATCTACCCATGCGGGTTCCTCCACATCTTCCTCAAAAGAGGATGGCTCCGTCACGACACATTGACTCACAAGAGCCATGTATCCAGTGTACCGATCCGGTGACTGCCTCTGTCTGCGCTGTGCTATAGGTGGTCCTACAACCTTCTCTGCATCCCGAGCCAGTCGCTCAGCTTCTGTAGTGCGCATGCGCCCTCTGATGGTTGGCACTGCCTGGGTGGTTTCTTCCACCTCCTGAACCTCCTCTTGTGGCTGATCCACATCCGGAAGCTCCTCCTTAGGAACTAACAGCTCCTCATCTGCATGCAAGTGTAGCTCCCTCTCAAGCGAACACTGCATGGCTTTCTCCTCCTGAAATTTTATATCCCGTCGCACAACAGTCTTGCGACTGTCTGGCACATACACCCGATAGTTGTGAGGTGTATCAGTGTACCCCACAAATATTCCAACCTCAGCAGTTGGATCCAGCTTCCTTCTCGCATCCTTCGTCACATGCATGTAGACAAGAGAACCAAAAATCCACAAATGGGAAATATCAGGCCTCTTGCCAGAATAAGCCTCCTCCGGTGTACTCATGCCAAGAACCTTGTGAGGACAACGGTTCTGCACATACACTGATGTATTGCATGCCTCAGCCCACAAGTGAAGGGGTAGGCCCTGATCATGCAACATCACCCATGCAGCACCCACGATCATTTTGTTCTTCCGCTCAGCCACCCCGTTCTGCTGTGGGTTATGGGGTGCGATGAGCTCTCTCCGAATCCCTTCTGCGCTGCAGAACTCCTTGAATTCAGCCAAGATGAATTCACCACCATTATCACTCCTTAGAGCAATCACCTTCTTCCCCGAATCCTTCTCGACCAATGCTTTAAAATCACAGAACTTCGCGAATGTATCGCTCTTCTTCTGCATGAAGAAGATCCAACACTTTCGAGAGAAATCATCAACAAAGATCACATAATACCTGTGCTTTGCTGTCGAAGCAACTGAGAAAGGACCACACACGTCTGTGTGAACTCTCTCAAGGATCGTCGTAGCGCGACTATCCTTCTCGTGAAAGGTGGCTTTCACATACTTCCCTAAAGTACACCCCTTGCACTGATCTGACTGTGCAAGGGTGCCCTTAGGAAGCCCAGTAGAAATCTGCTGCAGAATCTTCAAAGCTCCATGGTGAAGGTGGCCCAATATCCTGTGCCACAGTTCGCCCTCATCATCCCGGCTCACCACTTCTCCTGCCTTGCATGCCATAGCTGCGCAGCCATCTACCTGCAACTGATAAAGGTTCTTAGTTCGAACCCCTATCTTCCGGGTCTCTCCAGTAGTCTTACTGCGCAGGAAGGCTTTTCCTTCGCTGAAGACCACATCATACCCCTTATCCTCCAACATCGCCACAGAGATCAATTTCTTCTTCAATCCAGGTACATGCATGACATCCCTCAATACAAAGGGTTTACCAGACTCCCTCTGAAAGGATATGGTACCGATACTAGTCGCACTGTATCTACCATCATCGCCCATCTCGATGTGCACACCCAAATATTTGTCCTCCAGATCTGAGAACAAATCCCGATCTCCCGTCATATGAAATGACGCACTGCTATCCAAGAACCACACCGATCCCAACACACTTGAAACCAAGCATGCGATCAATGAAAATTCAAGCTTGAACTGTGAAGCCAAAGCTTCTCCATTTGCAGATCTTCTCGCTTGCTTGTTCTTCTTCTTCTTTAGACAATTGGTAGCATAATGTCCGTGATCATGGTAGTGAAAACACTTCACTTTTGCCATATCCTGCTTCTTTCCCTTTTCACAAAATGAGAAGGTTTCTTACCCTTCCCCTTCTTTGCTTTGGCCACCAAAGCACAATTTTCTTCATCAGCTCCCTTTGATGAAGATCCATCTCGAGTAGTCCTCCTTATCTCCTCCTGCATGAGATCCGCCCAAAGGCGCTCCCATCCCGGCAGCTTCTCCCCACCATTGACACTATCTTGATATGAGTGCCAAGCCTTCGGAAGACCAAGGAGAGCCAGGTCGACCATGTCCTCTTCATCGACAGTAACCCCCACACTTCCCAGCTCATCTCTGCATTGAGTGAACTTCGTGAGGTATTTGGCGATACTGTCGCCCTTCTCCATCTTGATGTTCCCGAGCTTATCTTTGAGCGCCAGCTTCCTTTGGTCACTCTTACTCTGGAATAGATCCGTCAAAGCTTTCCACATTAAATATGGAGTAGCCTTTCCATGCAGGATGGATACAATATGATCCTTGACGCCCTCCAACAGGATCCTTCGACATTTCGCCATCTTCTTTTGCCATACTTCGACTTCAGCAGGATCAGTGGGCTTTTGGACATCCGTATCTACGAACTCCTTCAGACCATTATCTTCTAATACCGCCTCCATGCGATCCTTCCATGCAACATAATTCGAACTGCCTTCAAGAGCATATTCGAGTCGCAAACCGTTGAAAGACATTTTCAACACTGGCACCAAGAAAACAAAACTGCTGCAAAATTTCAAATTCCACCTCAAAGCTCAACTGATCTAGATCGTGAGAACAAATTATTTCTAGCACATAGATCGACTACAAGGGGCATTTACCAGACCTTTCACTTTCCGAAGAAAGATGAATCCGGAGGCTACCTGGCCCGCATGCAGACTCTGTCTACCGAAATAAGTTTGTAATCACTGTGATGATCAATCTCTGCTTCAATAGCTCCGATACCATGTAGAAATTTGCTGAATAATAAATAATTATCCACCGAGACTATCCCGGTCACATACTATTTGATCTTCATACACAACACATAATCTCTTCCACTCAATCAACTCAGATCATCACACCTGTGGAAATAAAATCAAGCGATAACACATCAAATCATCATACACATTAACACAGTATGTATGGGGAAAGCTTATAGCTGAAAACCCCGCAGCTATTGTGTATATTATAATGGAGAAATCAAGTAACAAACTCAGTATAATACTCCTCACAAGTACTCAGTACTTTCTCATACAGTTACTCACAATCTAGCTCAGTTTTGAACAGGTTACTGGTTCAAAACTCACCGCCAATTGCCTTGCCTCTATTGCGCGTTTCAATGCTATGGGATGGCCTCTTTATATAGATAAACCACCAGCCTAAACTGCGTAATCCTCATGGGCTTACTCCACCTATCTGTGTGTTGAAAATAGCAACAGTATAGTCACAACTGATAGCTAACTCTACCCTTTCATCTACCTCTTTCACTGGTCTCCACTGAACTGATCATACACTGTAGTGAACTGATGTGTTCTTGAGTTGAATAATGAGTTACTAATTAATGAATTAATAATATTTAATTCACTCCACTCATAACTAATTGATTAGCTAATTAAACTAATCTCAACTAGTTCAACTAAAATAAACAGAACACAACTCCACTATCTGTCTCATTAACTCCACCAAACTTTTGCCACTGAAGTTCTAACTGAAGTCAACCATGCATGAGCTCAATACCCCATAAGAAAAGCGTATTTCCTTCAAGAAGCAGAGATCCGAAGAGCAAAACCCGAAGATTATCAGAAGTGATAGAGATCCACTTACAGAAATTTTTGACTAATTATTTTCGTTTGGGTACTTAATTAGCTCATAGCTCATCTTATCATCCTCACTCCGATGGTCAAACTGAGATAGTAAATAAATGTTTGGAAGGATATATTCATTGTTTTGTATCTGATAAACAAACACAATGGGTCAAGTGGTTACCTCTAGCTGAATGGTGGTATAACACTTCCTTCCATACTGCAGCAAAAATGACCCCATTTATGGAAATTTATGGATATCATCCACCATCCATCACATCATCTTTAAGAGAAAATTCGAAGGTTCAAGCAGTGGAAGATCACATCGAGCATCAGCAAGAAGTTCTCCAACTCTTAAAGGATAACCTGAATTTGGCATAAAATCGAATGAAACAACAGGCAGATCAACATCGCAGCGAGAGAAGTTTTGATGTAGGAGATTGGGTATTTTTACGGCTACAACCATACAAACAAATGTCCCTCAAGCAAGCTAAGAAGGATAATAAATTATCGCCAAAGTACTATGGTCCTTACAAGGTGTCGCAAAATATTGGTACTATGGCATACAAATTGGAGCTTCATGCTTCTTCGCGAGTGCATCCAGTTTTCCATGTTTCATGCTTAAAAAAGGTTATAAATGAAAATCTTCCAGTTCAAACAATATTGCCAGAACTTGATGAGGAAGGAAAAGTCATATTGGAACTTTTATTGGAACTCGAAGGCCAATTTATAATTAAATAAGAACTGGAGATCTAATAAATCTATCAATTTCAAAGTATCTCATCAAATGGAAGAATTTACCAACCGAAGATTCTACATCGGAGGATGAGAATTTTATACGTTGACCCTGTAGCTACTCAAGAGTTGAGGACAACACATTTTTGAAGGAGAGGAGCATGTTAGGTCCCTATATTACTAGTATAGTCCCTTATTGTTGTTAGTGTAACCCCCTTATTGTTATTTTTGTACCCCTATAACCCCCATGTTGTTATTATTATGCCCTTACATTATTATTTTTAGGTTGGCTAGGATTACATTGTGGCCCAATGGACTCCTATATATAGAAAGGAGGTTTTGTCATTTGTATCATCCAAGAATTTTTCATTTATGTAATGTATTGGAGGTTTCCCCGTCAAAGTGGCTTATTTTTAAGGCATTGATCTCTCTTTTCTTCTATTTTTGGAGTTGGTTTCAAAACATTTGTCCTTCTACCTCTATAGGAAAATCCTGGAGTATTCCGAATAAGCGAAAACCTCTTCCATCAAAGGCTTTAAGAATTTTTGGTGACTGGTTTATTGTTGGAGAACCAAGGGTTTTCCAACAAGCTAAGGACATAATGCACATAGATTTTCCCTCATCAATTAATATGCGAAAAACTCGCCTTGATTTGACTAATATTGGAATTTTAAAATCCATTTTATGTGGGAGTCTAGGTACAAAGTTCTCGAGATAAAAGACAATGAGATTCAATTCTAGAGGATAAATTTCTCCTAGAGTTGATAATAGTAATTACCTCTAAGTTGGAAAATATTGCAGCACTTCGAGGGCTGACATTGTTGAAGGGGATATGGCCAAATCTTCGACAATATTGTAACTCTGAGCAGCTCTCGCATGTGGGTTGAAAGCTGATTTTTGAAGTACACCTATGGGAGGCGGTTTAATCACTAAATCGGGATTAGGTTTCTCGATTTGTAATGGTTCGAAAACTGGAGGAGTTGATACTGGAGGTTTACTGGATGATTCAGTTTCTTTTCCAGTTATATTACTCTTAGATCCATAGCCTTTAGATCGCATTGCAACCATGACCTAGGACATCATCAGGATATCCGTCGATGAATTGGAAGAAGATCTGACCATTTTGATGTCTTGTGATGAAAAAGGGTCTTTCAAGATAGCAGGTGTGGGTAAACCTTTGACAAATTTGGATACCTTGGCCCGATGTGGGCACTCCTTGGTGTAGTGATTCTCGTCACAGATAAGAAAAGGATAACGAGGTTTCCATTTTTCGTCTAATGGTTCAGTTTTTTCAGCTTTCTCTTTGGGAGAAGTGTTTTTATTTTATTTTTACCCCTCCCCTTCTTCTTATTGTTGGATGATTTAGCTTTGGTTGTAGATGAGTCTACGACGTGAATCTCGGCAGAAGTTTCTAGGGAAGGATATCCTTTAGGTGAATCTGGTAGATTTATGATTAGAGAAGTATATTTACATGATGTATTCTTACTCTTTGTCATATTAATTATACCAATTACACCGTCTGCGGCATGAAAACTGGAAGGAGTTTCAGTGAGTTGACCTGGGTGGGGTAGATCAAGAATTTTTTCATACAAAGTATCTGATTATGTGTAAACAAGGTCCTTGTACTGTGCTTGAGCTATGACCTTCTCTTTTGTTACAACACCTCCTTTATCTACATCTTCAATAATATTAGGAAGTAGTGATTTGATGTACCATTCATCCAGAATTTGATCCGGAATGAAAACTTTGACTAAGTGTCATCTACGTTGTCATTCATGTATGTGATCTGAAATGTTCGTAGATGTACTCTATTTTAACGAAGTCAACAGTTTCGTGCCATTATAATAATAGAATGGCATCTGAAAATGAGTTAGGAAGGTTGTTGTTAAAGTGTTGAAATTGTTGAAAGAGACTTGTGGTAACTCAATGTACCACTTTGCAGCTAAGCCAATCAAATTTCTTTGAAAAATTCTCAAGTGAATCGAATCATCGATTAAGGAATTGGATGCCCACCACAGATGATAAGTCATCACATGATTCGAGGGGTATTCTCCTAATTTTCCTTCAAACTTTGGAATGTCACTGGGAAACTTAGTAGGCATTGCTTTACCAAAATGGAATACAGTAAATTGGATCATTCCTTAGCCGAGATAAGTTCGGTAAATCTAAAGTTGCAATGAATGGTAACCATCGGTTACGGTCTTTTTGTGCAAACTAATAACCTTGAGGGACAATGCCCTGTACCCAGAGGAGGATATCCAGGAAAACTTGGGATAACCTGAGTTGTTGGAATTGGTATACCTCCAGGGTATCCAAGGTTATCCATACAAAGCTAAGGTTGAGATGGTATTTTATATGTATAACTAGGGTATGTTTACAGCTCTGATAATGAATTTGTCCATATTGAAATTTCCGTTGAAGTGGGTGACTTTGAACAAACTGACCTTGAAAGGTTTTACATGTAAAAGGTAGACTTTTTTGAACTGTAGTTGCACCAAGTTGTCCTGTAGAGGTTTAAGGAATAGACTAAACTATAGGTCCATTTTGATGAGCAGTAATTTGAGGAATTTCCTGTGTAACAGTTGGTGTTGTTGTTTGAAGGGTTATAACAATATGGGTTTGAGAAACTCCTGGGATAGGTGTACTTGGTTTTTGAACATAGGTTTGTGTAATAGATTGGATAGGAGTACTTGGAGTACTCAGACCAGCTTGCTGACTACTTGGCACAGATAATTATGGGGTAATTTGAAGCGTAACTTGAATAGGATGTTGGACTTGGGTAAAACCAAATTGTCCAGGTGGCTAAGCAGGTTGATTATAAGGTACTTTCAATGTAGGTTGCAAATACTATTGATTGAAAAAAGGGTTCCACATAGTATTTATCCCTAGGTAAGGAGCTCTCATCGAAAGTTATGATGCATAAGGTTGACCATAACTAGTTTAATGCATTGGAACATAAGTTTCATAATTACCAGGAATGTTTTTCTCTACAACCGAGGGATAGGTTCCAACAAAAGGTTGTCCTAATTGAAAGGATGGTTTCTCTTAATAAGGTTTATGCCCTTGGAAAGGTTGTCGCCCTTGGAAAGGTTGCTTCCCTTGGAAAGGTTGTTGCCCTTGTTGAGGTTACTACCCTTAGAGAGGTTGCTACCCTTGGAAGGGTTGCTACCCTTGAAAAGGTTGTTGTCCTTGGAGAGGTTGCTACCCCCCAGGTGCTATATAGTCACCTTGAGAGCTAGCTTGAGCGATATTCCCGGAAAACATATAGATGTGTTCTGTTTTCAAAGGTTCTATGGTAGATTCATACAGACCAATTGACATGCTAGAAGTTTCAGAGAATGGAGATGCTCCTAAGAAAGTACCAGAGAGCGACTGGTACCCATCAAGAACATATGGACCGCCATACAAAAATGTTTCTAGTGATGAATAAAACATAGATGACTCCGTAGACATGCTTTGAGAAGCCATGTAACTACCTCTAGGTAAAGAGTAGAATGGAATGCGGCGTGGTGATTGAGTGTAACCATTAGGGGAATTTTGAGGTCTAAAATGGGACTCCTAAGAAAAATGTACAACCAAAATAAACTTTATAAGAACCAATAGGATTAAATATGATGATGTCAACCATGGGGGATGATTCACCATTTTTTAAGTAAAAGGGTAAAAATATTAAAAAATAATAAAATAATAAAACTACTTTTTCAACTTGTAACTTATCTCCCAAAGTTTTTACTCCAATTTTGAGCAGAAGCACTCATTGGATGTAAAATTTAATTCACCATCCAAGGAGTACCCATGTTTCATACTTTCGATGGACCCTGCTAAGCGAAAAATGAGAAATACATGAAAAAACGTGATTGCAATCACATTTTTCATGTATTTCGCATTTTTCGCTTAGCAGGGTCCATCAAAAGTATGCAACATGGGCACTCCTTGGATGAGGAATTAAATTTTGTATCCAATGAGTACTCCCGCGCGAAATGTGAGCAAAAAATTTGGGAGATAAGTTGAAAAAATAGTTTTTTTCTTTTTTCCCTCTAAAATTTGATGATGTCATCAAACCTTATTTTATTATTTCCACTATTATTTTATAATTTCTTTTGGAGGACCATTTTAGACCTCAAAATTCCCCTAATGAAAAGCTGTGTAGAAAATCGGTAAATTGATGATACCAAAGATTCAGTCTAAAAGGAATGAAAGGGTAAATTTGTTCACTATACCTTAGATCTAAAGACTCTTGACAAGAGGGAAGTGTAATCTCTTCTTCCACGTCAGATATCTCTTCAATGTTAATTAGGCCAAGAGGAAGATTCTTAGTGATGAGAAGTTTCACTCAAGGTGAACAAGGATGACCAGGAGTTAGGGCTATGAGATCTGAAGGTAACTCAGATTAAGTAGATTCAGATTTGGGCTCAGATAGCTCAGGTTTAGTGACTTGCATATCTGACAATTCACTAGTAATAGATTCAAGTGTAATTACTTCAGAAATTTATGGTTTTTCTTTATCTTTTTTAATTATCCGAGGTTGATTAACTTCGCAAACAGGATGTATTATAATGGATGCTTTTTCTTGTTCAGTAGACTTGGCTCCTGATTGTTGAACTCTTTCAATTTTGATTTTTTCCAATTCACTGGGTGCATACCCAGGGGGTTTCCCTTGCATTATATGTGAATGTCTTGGTAGTTTAGCCACGGTTAATCTTTTTAACACATGAAATCAAAAAAATTCAAAATAATACACCTAAGGTCTCTAAAAATCAAGCAAATGAACATGCACGTACAAAATCTAAGAGAAAAACCACACACAAATAGTATGTTTCCACAATAATAACACTAGTTGGTGATGAAATCCAACATCGTGGAAAGTAATGTGGAAAATTGGCGGTTAGAACAGTTACCCTGACAACCTTCTTAATGAAATAGTTTGGTGTGAGTAAATTCACTATGCCATCTTGAAGTGAAGAGTACCTTCCAGAAAGTCTAAGTGAGTCTAGTCAACATCTGCTCCAGGTACAATAAGACCTTCCCTCCACCGTCACCTTGGGAAAAATCCTAAATATTATAGTCACTAATGTCACCAAATGAAAAAACTGCACCTGGGGGAATAGTCTACAATCCGATATACATGTAAGGGCAGAGTATCAAGCTCAATCCCCTTGAAATCTCCTCGACATGGTAAATTTGAGGTTTTCTAACAAGTGACCCCAGGCTCTGTTGGTTGCAGTATAGGGACTATAAATGTACCAACATTTAATTTTTCAATCTGAATAGTTTGTGAACTTCGAGACACAACAATGGAAATGCCAGAGAAAACCCCACCAACATGCAAATGAAACTCTAGTCTATCTTGCGCATTAAATAAATGAAATCCTGGATTAAAAGAAAATTCGAGAAAACACTAATCCAAACTATTAAAATCATGCAAGAAGTAAAAGGCAATTAACAATGCGAAAGGAAATTCTAATTACAAGCAAATAGAAATGAAATCATAACTGGAAACCAATGTGGTGTCGACACCATATCGAACATGTGGTGTTGACACCATATCGAAAGATTGTAAATGCTGGAATAAATTCAAAAGTAATTCAAATACTAACTCTGCTTGCACTAATACTGTGTGAAATTAACCTGAAAGCATGAGCATCATAACAATTAAATCTACTATGCAAATAACTTATGAAAGAAATTGAATTAATATAAATCCCTTGCCTTCCTTGTCCCTAAAAAATAAATCATGTGGAATGGTCCATAAGTTAAAAGGAAAATAAGTATTAACATTTTCAATCATAGCGTAGTTTCCCCTTTTATAAATGTTAGCTTTCAAAACCATAAATACTCAAGTCGATCTCAGGTTCTGGAATATTAATTAAATGTGGCTGGATCAATTCGAGTTAAAGTTAGAGCTCATAAAGCCAACGTAAATCTTATAAATTCAAACAATATGGAGGGACATAATTTAATATGAAGAAGTATTCTGAAGTGCAAGACAAATCCTTAGTAAAACAAATTAAATTAATCTTGCAATTGAAAGGAAAATGTTGCAGCAAATCAATTAATTTTGCAACTAAAAGGAAAATTTTGCACTAAATTAAACAACACCAATATCGAGAAGGGAAGAGACTATAAATGATGAAAGAAACTTCACACAGTAAATGATAATTTAAATGCTAATTAACTTAAGAAATGAAGAGCAATGTCGAGCTAGTCTGGCGGCCAACCCAGCCAGCTCACACCTTTTATGCGTAACCTGGTTCAAATAGTAATCAAGATCATGAGATGAAATAAAGAAATAAATAGAACATGAATAAAAATTTCTTCAATTAATTCCTGAAAAAAAAAAAAAGATCTTTACATCATGACGCAAACACTCAACTCCAGCAAGATCAAAGGAGAAATCTACAGATTGCAAATGTGTGGTGCTACATCAGGACCGACTCCTCCTCCATCCTATGCATTCTTTCGTGCATGTGCGCTGATCAATTTCCTGATTGACTGATTGACCAATCCCCCCTTTTCTTGGTCCCAACAATCTCTTATATAGCATTGAATTACAAATTGGAGTTTTAAATTAGCCAACTGAAATTTAGGAGGAAAATTAGTGATTTTAACAATTTTTCAAGAATGAAATAGTTTTCAACTAAATGTCAAAAGAGGGAACGATTCTAGTGAATCGTTTCTCTTTTCCAAGGATGACGTTGTTGCCATATTGACTTCCAAGGCATAGCCATACCCAGATCGAAATTCATTGAAGTCATGATTTGGAGATTGGTACATCATCTGAAGAGCTAGGATCCGACGGGATTGGTTATATATGGAAGATGGACGAAATATAGTTCAAGCTAGCCAAAATTAACAGTTATTTGACTGTCATATTATATGCCAGCTATCTCAGCCACCCTTATCACATCAAGGAACTGTGTAGCATCATTAGCATGAATAATTGATTCAATAGCATTGTTGACCAACCCTTCCTTGAGTCGTGCTTTTGCAACTTCAAGCACATGTCGTTCATAGGAAGGATGTTAAAATGTGTCTTCGAAGGAAAACAATATACTGCAGTCATATAATACGTGTGACGTCTGTGGGGTCAACTAACTCCAATTCTGAAAGCCGATAACTAAAACCAAAATTAAATAAAAGTAGTTTGTTATATTGCTTTGTTTTCAAAAGACAATAATGAACATGCGATAGCCGTTCATGGTACGGAACAGTAACCTTTGATCATAGCTGAGTAAACCATAAAGATTATTATCATTATGTTCCATCATAAAATCATCTTAAACCTTTTGGGATGTTATCGTGAGCATCATGTTGAAAATGGCTATTGTCGCAACAAATAATTTTTCATATGGAATTTCACCTCTTTACATTTCTGACAGGAAATGATAAAGAACTCTAATACGGTTGTTTAAGCATTTTCATAGCACTGTGAATCCTCGTTAGATGTTCAACCATTTTAGTAGAAGTTGAGCCTCCATCTAAGGGTTTTAGGTGTGCAACACAATCAACAGAAATCCGCTCTACCTCCACAGTCTCTATAGTGTAGTTTGACTTACATATGCCTTGAAAACTGAATTATACGCTACATCAGATCCACGAATTGATATGTTAGCCAGAGCACACATTGCATTTTATTTCAGAGTATAGGAAGTTATAAAAGGGTGCAGGAATAAATTTCTGCTCTGGTGTAGGCAGGTAAGTGCAATGGTGCATGCAGGTAAATGCAAGGGTGCACGCAGGTAAATGCATGATCGAACCAGTTTTATCCCTACAATAGACAATCCTTTATTAAACTTTCATTAATGATATTTTAATCTTGTTAAAACGAAGAAGTAACAAATATTCTTCAAAAATAATCATAAGCCACTCGATAGCATGAGAAAAATGAATAAAACTAAGACAAATTGGAAGCCCAACATCCCCCCATTCTGACCATCTTGCATGTACTCATGCAAGGAAATATGGTAGTGTCACTTCCTCGCAAAAAAAAAAGATTAAAAACATTTAAAGTCATTCAAAATGATGTTTCTGCAATTCTACATGATCATACTTCATGTATTAGTTAAATCTTGCTCTTAAAACAGAGTGTCTGCTGGACTCTTTTTTTTCTTAGACTAATTTCAATAAAATTTAAAACAAAAGCTACCATGGAAAAAATAAATTGAAAGGATGGTGTTATTACTTGAATAAAATAGAGAACTTTTAAAATTTTCAAGAGAATATCTCGAAGGCATCCCTGATTAGAATTTTTATTTAATATCCTCATTGTAAACGTGAGTGACCCAATTTTAAAAACCATAGTGTTAAAAGTAGACATAGCAATACTTTCCCATAGTGATTATTTTACCATTACCCATTTATAGTTTAAGCTTCTCTTGTCTCGACACAATGAGCTACTTTCACTAAGGGTCCCACGCTCATAAGAATCATTCCAAAAATATAGAACTCCAAAGTATAACAACAGAAGGATTTTAAAGCCATTCTCAAAGATATTGATAGTGAGTTCAGGGAAAGGCAAAAACAACCAAGTAAATCATAAGTGTAAAATTAACTTTAATACCATAGGCATGTCCCTGCTGCCAGCAAGCTTCTATAGCCTCGACAGGGGTACCTCATGAAATGCTTTTGTTCCACCTATTAGATATATATTCGGAGTCATATAAGAACATTTACATTTTCTCTTTTTAGAAATTAATTAAAGGTTGTTGTCCTGGCTTGGTAACCAGCTAACGATAGTGTCATTCACAAGAACTAACAATAATGAACAAGCTAGCTCGTGATGATACCTCTTGTCTTCTAGTTTTTCAACTTAAATCCACTACCCTTGCTTGGTGACCAATGTGGTAATGTCATTCTTCTTAGGACCCATGATCACAGTAGGTCAGCTGACAATGAGACCTCCTATCCCTCAATTAATTCATTTATATTTTTTTAGAAAATAACTTTGATTATAATTAACCTCGGATGGGTTACTTAGTATGTGGGGAAGCAAATCTACTCCTTAAGAGTGCAGGATGGCATGAAAAGTTTTTAATTATTATTCCTTACTGGTTGGTCATGCTACCCTAAGAACTTATTTAAAAGACATCTAAGATAATGACCAAAAATATCCTTTGAGTTTATCATGAAATATTATTAGATTTTTGTAGGCGTGGTCCACCATAGGAGGTTTTTCATTGATCCTTTCAAAGAGGACTTGTAAATTTTTTATGGATGATAGTTTAATAGGATAGGAGAAAATTATTACATGTAACTTATAACAATATCCTTTACTGACATGTTAATCTATAATCAAAGTCACTTTAAAATATGAGGTATTAAGAGTGAATTTATTCTTACAATTCTACCTGCAAGAGTGCATGATAATAGAAATTTCAAAATTTTTTCTTTTAAGGAATCACAAGTTCAAGGGTGTTGTGATACATATTTATTCATTATTCTTGTATTACCCTATCCTATTTTTAATTAAATAAATATCACCGTTAATTGTAGGCATACTTCCAATGAATCCATTTGTGTAACAAAATGCTGATTATACTCACACTTAGTTTTAAAGAATAAAATTCAAGACATACCAAAGCATGGGAAACCAGTTTCTTCAATTGGTATGGTACCAAGAGTTTCTGAATGATGAGGAAATAAGGTAGCTTGATGACTACTCAAAACCAGGATTCAATGGAATCCACATATTTAAGATTCTCCAATTGATGCAAATCTTCCATAGTTTGATAGTCACTCTCCTGGAGGCACAAAGTATTTGATGAAAGACAAAAGATAAATCCCTCAAATTCGAGCTCAAATATTTGATTTTCAGATTGACAAGAAGGATTGAGAGAGAGTTTAGGGTTTCAAGTTTCAACAAAATTTTCAGAAAAAGTTCCAATAAAATATTTCTCCTCTGGTTTTCTTTGAATTATATCTTCCCAGGGTGAATGCTCTGTAGTAATGGGGGAAGTTTCTAAATTCATTCCCTTTCCAAACATGGAAGATGTTACATTTTGTTCAACATGGGAATCAATGAGAAGAATAGGTGTTTGAAACTGTTGTGTAACCTCATGGTTCAAATTAGGGTTTATAAGATGGTTTGGGGTAGGGTTTTGGTTAATGCTTGGACTAAGTTTTGGATTGTGATTGGGATTATACTTTGGACTAGTGTTAGGTCTAGGTTTGCAATTATAACTAGGGTTAGGTCCAGGGTATGGATTAGGGTTTGGACTAGGACTAGGGTATGGATGAGAGTTAGGGTATGGGTAAGGATAAGAAGGAGGGTAAGTATTAAGATAAGGGGTAGGGTATGGATTAAGGCTAGGGTAAAGTTGCACATGCGACTGGGACCATGGAGGAGGATTAATTAGTGGTGCATTGAAAAGAAATTGAGGTCATTGTTGGTGCTCATATGACTGAATTTGCATGGGATATTTCCCTCAAGATAATGATTCAAACGATTCTTGAGGCCATGGAGATATATTGCTCGAGGATGAGAGCCAAGGAGAGGGCCACTGTAGCCATGAAGTAGGATATTCAATTGGAGGAGGATTAAAAATTTTCCATGAAACTACAGGATTATAAGAATTATTCCAGGTATCAAATGATAATGGGTTTTGAGTTATACCTGGTAGTCGATTTTATTCCTTACATGATTCCCTAAGTGCCTGTAGTAATATTGGTAGTGATGGGAAATGTTCTGTTGGATGATCCTCTTCACAAATTTTACAAATTTCCACGCTACTAAGTTTCCAGGCTACTAAGTGGACACTTTCCAAGGAGGTGTTTCTTTCTACAGTTGGTGCAAAAGATAAGTGGTGGATTTTAATCCTTCTCCCACTCTTCCCGCAAATCATCCAATTTCGAAATCAAATATTTTATAATATCATTCTTATGTTCAAGAAAAATGTTAAATTCTGCACTTGTTAATTCCTCATTGGATGAATTGTGTGTCTTTGTAGCAGCATAAAAACTCCTCATTGAATGATTCCTAAAATATCATTTTCCTATTTTTAACAAGCCCACTGGTACATTTGTTAGCACATAAATAGCACGTATATATGTGGGTAGGTTGGGAGGTTCTTAAAACATTAAAGAAAATGAGAAACCTTAAAGCAGTAATGCAGGAAAGAAATAAATTCAAGAACATAAAATTGGAAGAGAACTAAGTGAAAAAATTAAAAAAAAATGCGACAGATCACTAAGGAAAATCCCCTGAGCATCTCCCTGGCAACGATGCCAAGATTTTGGTTGCATTATAGGGACTATAAATGTACAAACATTTAATTTTTCAATCCGGATAGTTCATGAACTTCGAGGTGCAACACTAGAAATGCCATAGAAAGACCCCAGCAACCTACAAATGAAACTCTAGTCTATTTGCGTATTAAATAAATGAAATCTTGCATTAAAAGGGAATTCGAGAAAGCACCAATCTAAACAATTAAAATCATGCGGGAAGTAAAAGGCAATTAAAAATGTGAAAGGAAATTCTAATCATAAGAAAACAGAAAGGAAATCATAACTGGAAACCAACACGGTGTCGACACCATATCGAATACGTGGTGTTGACACCATATAGAAAGACTGTAAATGCTGGAATAAATTCAAAATCAATTCAAATACTAAATCTTCTTGCACTAATCCTATGTGAAATTAACCTGAAAGCATGAGCATCATAAAAAGTAAATCTACTATGCAAATAACTTATGAAAGAAGTTGAATTAATATAAATCCCTTGCCTTCCTTGTCCCTAAAAAATAAATCATGTGGAATGGTCCAAAAGTTTGAAGGAAAATAAGTATTAACATTTTCAATCATAGCGTAGTTTCCCATTTTATAAATGTCAGCTTTCAAAACCATAAATACTCAAGTCGATCTCAGGTTCTGGAATATTAATTAAATGTGTCTAGATCAATTCGAGTTAACGTTAGAGCTCATAAAGGCAACGCTGATCTTGTAAATTCAAACAATCTGGAGGGGCATAATTTAACATGAAGAATTATTCCAAAGTGCAGGACAATTCCTTAGTACAACAAATTAAATTAATCTTTCAGTTGAAAGGAAAACATTGCAGCAAATCAATTAATTCCGCAATTGAAAGGAAAATGTTGTAGTAAATTAAACAACGCCAATCTCAAGAAGGAAAGAGACTATAAATGATGAAAGAAACTTCACACAATAAACGATAATTTAATGATAATTAACTTAAGAAATGAAGAGCTGTGTCGAGCTGGTCTGGCAGCCAACCCAACCAGCTCACACCCTCTATGCGTAACTTGGTTCACACAGTAATCAAGATCATGACATGCAATCAAGAAATAAACAAAACATGAATAAAAATTTCTTCAATTAATTCCTAAAAAAAAATAATCTTTACATCATGACGCAAACGCTCAGCTCAAGCAAGATTAGAGGAGCGATCCACAGATTGCAAATGTGTGGCGCTACATCAGGACCAACTCCTCCTCCCTCCTGCGCATTCTTTCATACATGTGCACTGATCAATTTCCTTATTGACTGACTAGCCAATCCCCCCATTTTCTTTCTCCCAACAATCTCTTATATAGCATTGAATTACAAATTGGAGTTTTAAATTAGCCAACTGAAATTCAGGAGGAAGATTGGCGATTTTAACAATTTGCTGAGAATGAATTTAGTTTTCCACTAAATGTCAAAAGAGGGAACAATTATGTTGAATCGTTCCTCTTTTCTAGGGATGAATTTTTTTCCAGATTGAGTTCTAGGGCGTAGCCATGCCCAGATAAATTCATTGAAGTCATGATCTGGAGATTGGTACATCATCCGAAGAGCTAGGATTCGACGGCATTGGCTATATATGGATGATGGATGTAATATATTTTGAGCTAGCCACAGTTAATAGGTATTTGACTAAGTCATGATATACGCCAACTATCTCAGCCTCCCTTATCACATCAAGGAACTGTGTAGCGTCATTAGCATGAATAAATGATTCAACAACATTCCTGACCAACCCTTCCTTGAGTCGTGCTTTCGCAACTTCAAGCACATGTCATTCATAGGAATGATGTTGCATATTGATAGGGAGGCACACACACAATATATAATCACAACAACGATACAGTATAGGTCCAACTAACTCTAGTTCACAAAGGCCGATAAACTAAAACCAAGAATTAATTAAAAGTAGTTCACCTTCCTCTTCTGCTTCATTTTAAAAAGATGTTTTGTACTTGTCGATAAGCTTGCTCATGGTACTGGAACAATTGGTGATCATAGCTAGGTAAACCATCAGCAGTTTATTGTTATATTCCATCATAAAATCATCTTCAAACTTTGGGGATTCTATCACAGACATCCTTCTTAGAATACTGGAAGTTTTCCACAGCAAAGCATTTTCATATGGAATTTCACCTCTTTGCATTGCTGACAAGAAATGATAAAGAAATCTAATACGACTATTTAAGCATTTTTATGGCACTATGAATCCCCATTATATTTTCAGCCAATTTAGTATCAGCTGAGTCTCCATCTGAGGGTTTTAGGCATGCAACACGATCAACAGAAATATACTCTGCCTCCACAATCTCTATAGTGTAGTTTGACTTACATATGCCTTGAAAAATGGATTATACGCTATATCAGATCCACGAATTGATATGTTATCCAGAGCACATTTTGCATTTTATTTCGGAGTACAGGAAGGCATAAAAGGGTGCAAGAAGGTAAATGGTGCAGAAATCCATTTATGCTCTAGTGCAGGTAGGTAAGTGCAATGGTGCAGGAAAATAAATTCAATGGTGCAGGCAGGTAAATGCATGATCAAACCAGTTTTATCCCTGCAATAGACAAGCCTTTATTAAACTTTCATCAATGATATTTTAATCTTGTTAAAACTAAGAAGTAACAAATATTCTTCAAAAATAATCATTAAGCCACTCGATGGCATGAGAAAAATGAATAAAAATAAGACAAATTGGAAGCCTAACAGGCTCCTCAACAACGGTTATTCCTAGGTTTACCATCTGTATTATGTGCATGTCTTCTATCTTCGCCAATGAAGTAGGTACAATTACCTCATTGGGTCCGACATGACCTTGTGCTTGACTCTTTTAAGAAGAGCTTCCCATAGTACAAATGCAAAAATTGGATTTCCTTACTGCAAGATGCTACTTGTTTGTTTTAACTTCTTTGGAACGTTAATTACAACCTATTCCAAAGCACTAGCCTAAGCTAAAATGGTGGAATGATCCCTAGAAAATGTAAAAATTATCTAGATTTATTTTATTAAGCGTTGTATTGATTTGGTTGTTATTTATGCAAAGGGTTATGGAGATGAAACTTGATGATATTGTGACCTGACTAAAAATACTCTAAATGCATCAATATGAAAATGAAACTCTTTATTTCGATGAATTCTATTTAAGATAAAGTTGAAGGACTTTTGAACTCAAAAAGTACAAGCTTCCTAAAAATTCAAATAAAATTCCTTTTTCATCAAGAAAATGATTTCATTTCCAAGCATGACCAACATCTCTTTTGTGATGAAAATTTCATTGATTACAAATCCAAAAAATACACTTTTGATGAACAAACAAATATCAAAAGAAAGCAACTTCTAAAAACCCTAAAATGTATAAAAACAATTCAAAGAAAATTAAAGTTCTAATTATCAATCCTAACTAAGATACCTATGAGTGTCTTTTAATGATTTCTCTTAGTTGTAAGCAAACTAATAATGTTTCCACTTGAACTAGCAGAAATGAAATCATTAAAGACTAGTATGAGACAAATGAGACTTCGGTCATCTAGAAGCTTTTCCGTTTTGCAATCAAGTAAGAAAAAAATACTCAAATAGGTAAGGCTACAATAATCCTAGTGGCTCAAGAAGACAAAAACATAAAACCAGTGACCTTTGGAAAATGAATCTATATTCAAAAAAGAGCAATAGAAAACTAGGGAAAACCCTAACTAAATTATGAAAAAAGGATGATTTATCAAACAAGACTCTAAGGTGTTAAGGAGGAGTTCATATACAGAATTTGACAACTAGTATAGATCGGGTTAAACCTTAAGAATTTGGTTATCTGACTCTGGAAGAAAAAATCTTAATTTTTTCAAAATTTCCCATGGGATGCACAGCTTCTTAGTGCAAACTAGTCCGCATGCGCACTGAACTATACTGGAAAGTTGTGCAATTTGTCGCTCTATTTTCCACAGAAAACCACACAGGGCAGAGAAAAGTTGGAAAAAATAATTTAAGGATTTATAACTCAAATAATCTAAGATGTTATATACCCAACCACACTTAGAAAAGTAAAACTAGGAAAGATAGAATGTCAAACCAAACAGAACCAAAGAAAACTAAACTTGTCTTCCCCAGTGGAGTCGCCAATTTGTTTTGTGAATTAATCCCTCTTGCGGAAAAGAACGATCTCCCTAGTACCCCAACAGGTAAATAGAAACAAACAAACATTTGAGTGAATCTTTCTCTAAACTATTTTCATTTTAGATTATTATAACTCATAAATAAGGAGGTTATGCTCCTACCTTTCAATTGAGACGTTTGATGTAGCCTTTTTCCTTTTGCTCCAAAGAAATCCTTCAATGCTGAGAAGAACCTGCAATCACAAACAATGCAAAATATCAAAGCACCTGTAGTATATAATAATCATAAATACTAGTCCAACTTAGTGATAAAGGAGTCTAAGTATTGACATCATTTCCATGAATTTGGAAACAATACAATGAGAAAAAGAGATCCATATGTATTATCAGAAATCAAAAAGAGAAATATTACAACATGAGCCTTGATGTTGTACAGATTTCTCCCTTGTGTCTGAGCAATTGTTTTCTTTGGTTTGATAAGCCTTCCTCTCTAGAATGACCATAATGAAGTATTGTGCACAAAGGTGTGATCTTCAGTGCACAATCAACAACTTACTAGTTTAGAATCTATGAACTCTTATGAACTCTCTCTAACTTAGAATCTACCCTTCAGCCTAAAACTTCAGCTCAATTTATAGAGAGATTGAGGTAGTTTTAGATCCATTAAGAGAGGGATGAGTTCCTCCCATGAAGGTATTTGGGTTCCTTTAGCCAAGGGATAAGCTCCATGAGTAGAGGGATATAGCTTGAACTCGTGTGATTATAGAGGCTTCCAGTTGGGAGAATATTTGACTAACTAGGCTTCTAGAAGTTACCTTTTCATGTTTACTTCCTTTTTACGGGTGTCGGCAGGTTTTAATGGCAATCATCGTGGCTGATAGAATAAGTATCAGTGCATGCGCATGTAATGGTCACAAAAAGCGTGCAGGTAATCTTTTAAAGGTTTTAAAGAGCTTTTCTCCAGTTTCCAAGATTTGGTTCAGGAACACGAGTATTTTTTACTTCTAAGGGAACATAATATGTATGGTGATAGACCCATAATGACAGTAAAATGTCATGGTGACAAAATGACGTGTAACACTCAGCATCCCCATACTCATATTGGACAGGCTCTGTATAGATCGCACCTTCGGAAGGATCTAATGTCACAACAACTCGAGCGCCATCATTTTCAAACACCAAATGCCTATTCTTCAATTTTATTATAACATCCATGTCGTAAGACCAGTCAAATCCCAACATCGGAGGATAAGGATTACTATCATCAACGATCTCAATGACTTCAAAGTCGATGAATACACATGCACCATCAATATCTACATGTATTCCCTGCAATCACCCCATGGGAATGATATTCTACTGCTTTTCCATCCTCGGCTCAGTTAGTGACCATTGTAGCTTAGGCCTTCCCATTCGTTCCCATGTCTGTTTTGGTAGAATGTTGGCACCTAATCCTAGATCCAAAATGACTTGATCCATCTCATAGCCTTTGATCTACATAGTCAACGTCATCTCCCAACCGATTCTTTTTTTATTCTTTTACACTTTATTTAATGTGTTTTTCCAGTTGCAACTTTTCCTTGCCAGCAGAGTTACCTATTAGCTCTTGTAACCCTTCTACGACCTTTTGGTCCCTTATTAATTTCATACATGTTTCTAAGAAGGATGACAAGATAGACTAATCAACTTCCTTTACTTTAATATTCTCCTCAGGCTTATTCCCCAATCGAAATAGTTGTCTCTGTGTGTTTGATGTCAAAGCTTTAGGAGTCATAAATATCTTCTTTTCTTCCATGAATGTCTCTTTCTCATGTTGTACATTAAACCCGAAATTCTTATCTTCAACTTTCCTTACCCATGTCTCCATTAAATTCATTTTTTCTTCCACATGGTTTCCTTCGGTATTCACACCACTGCGTGTTACTATGTTAACACTAGGATCTTCCTGCCGTGGTTCAACCCTCATCATTTGTATATTATGAGTCGGTTGTTGGTTGCACTTCTCCTGAATTTTGGCTAAAAAAATGGGATAGTATTTGATTTCATGACCAAATTCTTGACAATACTTACAGGAAGTTGCAGTAGTATTCTGACAATCCATGGAAAAATTTCCAGGTTGTCCATAATTCTAACATATCATATGCCCTCGTCCACGACCAGTGCCTCCTCCTCGGCCACACCCTCGACCTAGGAAACCTCCTTGCGCAGTTGGTGAACCCGAAGCTTTGCTACCTTCTACTTGCATTATTTACGCACCAGGATTGTTCTGCATCATTAAATCGTAGCTCTTATAATTTTCTTCATCATGTCCCATCGAACTACAGAAATTGCAGAAAAATTGCTTCGACAATTTGACAAAATTTTGCAACAAGTGAAAATAATCCATGGAATTTTTTCCTACAACTTCGTATATGCTACACCATACATGGGGCCCTACACTTGGCCCAACACTCGATCTAGGCTTCAATGGACTCGACATCCCAATTCCCAAATAGTCTCTATAAACGGGGCGCTTCTCTTTATAGTGACCCTTTTCTTTGCAGTAAATACACCAGACTTCTGACCTTATATCAAATCTAAACTCCTTTCCCTTTTTTAGATCCTAGAGCTCCATGTGTAAGCTTTCCAACTGAATCTGAATCTGTTTCACTCCTATGCTTGTATCATCTACTAGAGAAGCTTCAAGCTTCACCACAATCTCCTGCGCTTCAACCTCAGTTGCAATCTTCTATTGTGACAATGGAAATCTGAGATGAGGCAACAATGCAACAATGAACCATTCTCTATGTTGTTCATCCAGGATCATGAAGATAATTTGGCTCAACAGTGTCTTAAATATCTAATCTACCTCCCACATGGTCTCAGTAGCCAACCACTTAATCTCTTTGATTTCTAGGATACATTGGGACTGCAACTTTGGTTTCTTGAATTCAACATTCAGCGTGGTCTTCGTCTTAGCCAATGTAGCATTTTCATTCATTGTAACATATTTTATGTACTAGGACAATGCTCTATCTAGCAGTGCTATAACCAACTGCGCTTTCTTCATGTTTTCATCTGTAATATTTTGCAAACTCCATATTACTTCTGCAACAAACCAAGATTGTTCTGGATCATCCAATCCCTTGAACACAAGCATCTTTAGGTGTTGGGCCATGGTGAATGGAGGAGGTGGAGGTGGAGGTGGAGGAACAGAATGGGATGGGGTGATGATGGGGGTGTAAGGTTAGGGAATCTCTGCAGTGCTTTACTAACTTTCAGATCTCAATGAAAAACTTCTCAGGGTAGTGGTGTTGTTTTCTCCTTCTTCAAACCCAAAAATTGGATGATATTCAATTTCAATGTAAGTACCCCAATTTGTTATGAATATTTTACTGCTCTGCACAGCACCAAGTTCTCTTTATTTGAGTATCAATCTGAGCGCATCCGTAATATACCCTTTTCATACAATAGTATTTTAATCCATATTTTCAGTGAATTCAAGTAATTACCTCTAGGACCTTTGAATAACTTGCACTCTACTTTTCTAGAAGACACAAAATTATTGATCGCGAACTCATTAATAAATCCTCCAAGGATACTCTCGATCCAATAATCAACAACCCTTGTGATCTCATTATCAGTGTTTTTTAGCTTCTAAATCAGATGTGGGGTCCACACAGTTAGCTTATTACTGAAATAACCTATTTGTGCAGCTAGTTTTGATATCCACTTGTACATCTCACTAGAAAACGATGTGAAAAAGATCTCATGCTAATCTGTATAGATATAATTTTTTAACCAATGTTCAATAGAGATGCATGGACTTCTTTTTTCGTTCACAACAAACTCATGTTCTTTTAGATCTACCCAATCTTCAATTTCTTGCTTAGATGGATTCCACATCCAACTATCCCTCAGTTATATCCTAGTCCTAACAACAGAACCATTTTTTTGGCTTGATGGGGCCTAGACCTAGGTTCAAATGTGGATGCTTCAACCAACAAAACCCACTATTACCGACCCTTTCGGCAATGATATACTTGTGCATACCGAAGTCTCACCCGAGATAATATAAGGGGATGCTAGAACCAGTTTTCTCAATCCAGAGGGACAATGGACTATGGCTTTGGGGCTTTTCTACCCTGAAAAAGCTTCGCATGTCTGATCTACTAATTATACAAGCCATGTTCAACGCATCCGTTGAACCTACTACCATACTACACGATCTTGCTTAATCATACATGAAACAACATAAATAATCATAAACCATACTTCACTATGCAATTGCAGATCAAAACCCTTACTTAGCATAGATAATCATAAACAATAGTAAGGTAAAACAAATCAACATAAACTCAGATCTATTGTCAAATGTCTTTCATTAATATTCATATATTTCTCATATATTCACTTTCACCATGTGCACTCAGCTACCGGGGTCTGTGCACTTAGCTGCAGATTTCCTAAGATCTCCATGCACTCATCTGCAAGAGCCTTTCCCCTAACCCTAAACATAGACTCTGACTCAAAACAGTCTTACCTCCAAATGCATTTCATTAGATCTATTATTCCAAAAACCTCTCTGCCTGTGACTTTTATCTAGACTCCTTATGTAGATTTTGAATTTACGATACGATGGTCCAAAACCATGGGCAGAGTTCAACGTTCACAAAATATTCCCTTTACATTACATAGTAAGGGGCTTTGACCCACCCCAAAACCCCTAAGACTCAAAATTAACTTCTCATTGCACGCTTAGCTCCTCGATCTGCGGAGTATTTCTCTACTGCTTTCTTTGAGGGGATCCCATGTCCAACACTTGTGGAATAAATAGATTAGGGATAATAAACCCGGCTGGTATTACGAATTCCCAACCATACACAAGCTGGAAGGGAGCATAATTTTGCAACTACTTCACAATAGTATGATAGGCACATAATGTTGATGGAACATGTTCATCCCGATCATCCATATTTGCAGAACAAATATTAGTAAGTTCCTTCTCCAAAATCTTGTTAAAAGCTTCAACTATGCCATTTTCTCGCAGATGATACTAACTGCTCCTATGGTGTTGAATAATTAAGTTCTGCAGGAATGTGTCAATAGTCTCATTAATGAAAAGTGATCCTTGATCGCTTATAATACTCTTGAGGCACCCAAAGTGAGTAATGATATGATAAAAGATAAACAGTGAAACGGTATCAGTAGTGTAGTCTTTGATAGTTGTAGCCTCATCCAAACGTGTTAAGTATTATATAGCAGTAATAATCTATCGGGCATGATAATGTCGTGTAGGAGGATTGATGGGACATAAAAAATGGAAAACCCACTTTTCAAAAGCTTCAAGTGACATTTGGACAGGGTGTAATGGAAGCTCATCCGTCTGTGTCAATTGACCAACCCATTGGAAAATATCACATTTGTTGGCATACACCTTTTCATCCTTGAACAAAGTGGGCCACCAGAGCCTAGCTTGTAGTACTTTCCTCATAGTGGATTTTCCTCCTACATGGCCTCCTGAAACACTGAAATGGAATTACCATAGAACATATTCTTTCTCATGATCTAAAAGACATCAGCATAGGATATGATCTAGCCCCATTTTGTATAGTTTCCCTGTAATAAGATGACAATTGGTAGCCCAAACCACCATATGTATTTTATGAGTTATTGTGTAATCATTAGTCAGTGGAAAGGAATATGGTGATATATTCCAAATAATAAAGAACGCTTCAACCCAAAATAATTCTGCATCAGGTAGTTGGTCATCCATTGATCCTCCTCCTTCACCAAACTCCAATCGAGAAATATGGTAAGGTCCCACATCAGTCCACCTAGATTTTATAATAACTTCAAATGTTAATTCTTGAAATAACAAAAGCCACCTGCAGATTATTCCTTCGAAGATAGGTTTATTCGCCAAATATTTTAATGCAAAATGAGAAGTAAAGAATTTAAAATGGCCTCTAAGCAAATAATGTCTAAATTTCTAAAGCAAATACACCATAGCAAGGGCCTCTCTTTCTGTAGTTGTATAATTCTTCTCAACTTTAGAGAGCTTCCCACTAGAAAAATAGATAGGATGATCTAAATTACCCTCACCTGGATGAGCTAGAATGGCATCCAAAGTAATTCCAAAAACATCTATGGGTACATGGAATTCCTTGTTCCAATCTATATAGACCAAGATCGAAGTAGTAACAAGTTTTTCCTTCAAAGTATCAAATGCAGTATGACATTCATTATTCCTCACAAAACGTTATGATTTCTTCATCAACTTTTCCAAAGGAGTAATGATCAAAGATTAGTTGCGAATAAATCAATGATAATAACATGTATGCACCAAAGAGGATCATAACTTCTTGACACTAGTGGGCAACGACATATTCAAAATGGCCACAAATTTGCTAGATCTACGCAAACTCCATCCTTGAAAAAAATGTTGCCAAGCAAGGTACCAAAAAGAACAACAAAAATACACTTTTTCAAATTTAAAGAGATTTTCAATTGCCAACAATGATCAAACATCACTCGTAAGAGACTGGAATTCTTTTACTTCCAAAATTTTATGACTATATTCTTGGAAGGTTGCAATAACAATTATTGAGAAAAACAATTAAGCATTCTTAAGACCAAATGGCATGACATGATAGGCATGGGAGCCACACTTAGTTGTGAATGTATCTTATGCTTGTCCTCTTTAGTGATGTGCACTTCGTGATATCCTAAAAAATCATTTGTAAAGGAATATGCCTCATTTCCATCAAGATTTCCCAATATGTCATAACTAAAGGGAGTAGGAAATGAATCATGAACACAAGAATTATTAAGGCTTTGATAATCCACACAGACCTGAATGTCATCAAAATATTTATTATCCTAAATTACAATGGGAATGATCCATTCAGCTTTATCAATAGGAAAAATGGGACCAGTTTATAACATCTTGTCTATTTTCTTATTTAACTTCTCCTTTAATCTAGAACTCAATCTATAAGGCGATGTTTAATAGGCCTTGCATTCACCTTTAGAATAGTTTTCATTTCTCCAAAGTCTCCCGTAATTCCATTTAGTTTTGCAACTCGGGCTGGAAAAAGATCTTCATATTCTCTTAACAAGTCAAAAATTTCTTTCGTAGTATTATCATCCCAGCAGTCACCAATAGAAGCTAGCTTCAATTTCTCTTCAATTCCAATATTATGTTTCTTCAAATTCAAAAAATTTAGATGTGGATCATCCTTAATTTGATCATCATTTTTATTTTGCTCCCCTTCAAAAAATTTGAAATTAAAGGGACTCAATGCTTCTAAATCATTATCATCAGGGTCTCGATTCACCTTTCCGCAAATGAAAACTTCATGAAACCCTGATTCAGATAGGTGTTCAAAAATATCTTGGTTAGTATAGTCCTCAATAGGCTTCCTTGTGGGGAACAAAATTCTTTTAATTGCTTTCAAGGCTCCCGCAATATTTTCATATTCATCTCAAAAGGAAAAATCATTGGAAAACTGGGCTACCATTGGTTCTCATGAAGTTGTTTATCTTTCATCTCCTCCTTCAAATACCAGGCTTTCAGGATCCCAGAGTATGAATAAAATAATGCACCCACAAATTTCTAGGAATTCTTTCTTCAATCCACTTAACTCTCTAATTCTAAATATGTTTTTGTGGACTAGTATATCCCTCCTATTTAGGAATTATAGCTGAATAATCCTTTGGGGCACCAAATCGACATACGAAATCAGACTTGACTGACTCCCACCCTTGAAGATGATTGTAATGAACTCCCCACCGCCTCGCTAGTGTTTCTTGAAGGGAAACATCCAACAAGGGAATATTTTTTTCCTCTTCAAATTTCAAATTAAATTTATTAATAAAATTAAGAACAAAACCCATACTAATAAAATTAGGAAAGTATCATACCTTTGTACCAATCCAACGAACACAGTGAATAATTGTGCATCATCTAGAATGTAACTCATGATATCCTTGTTGCCAGTCATCCCACATGACATTTAAACCAATCTATATGCTTTGAATGCTCCTCCAACTAATAGAACAGTCAACAATAGGATTAATATAATCTTCTCTTTTCCTTGTAGTGAGCCAATATATCTGGTCTAGGAGATTAGGTTCTTCTTTATCGTCTACAAGTTCTGTAAATCTAGTACCTTGGTAAGGATCCAATGGCTGAATCACTCTAACTCCATCCACCTCAAAATTCATTATCTTCTTCTTGAGATCAATAACAGCATAATTCTCAAAATCCCATTCTATCCCCAATAATGCGAGATAAGGGTATTTATCCCCCATTATATCTATCATTTCAAAATATGCATATGTTTTTACTCCTACAATATCCACTTCAACATCCTCCAAACATCCAATTGGAAGATTAAAATATTGATTGGCCATGCACAATTGAATTGGGGATAATGCCAACTTTGGTTTCCCAAGGGATTCCCAAGTCTTTCTCGATAGGATGTTAACATCAGAGTCCAAATATAGCACAAATTCCTTGATCTGGAATCCCACAATATGAGCATTGACACAAAACTCTCTTCTTGTTATCCTCTTGTTTTTTCGAACACGTTTGGAATGCCTCTCAGGCAAGTTTGCAGAGATAGGTCTATCTGGGATCTCCTCATCCTTAACAACAATCTTAAGTTTCTTATGCAACTTCCATGATAGCTGCTCATGTAACAACCCCTGGTTGATTTCCTATGTAAATAAAAATAAGACCAAGGTCATGGGACTCGTATTCCAAGATGAATGTTGGGTAAAACATAGTGATGGGGAACTGGTGATTAATTAATGGCTATGCAAATTGGCAAAGGAAAAGTTGCATTAATTATCATTTATTTATGAAAATAAAGGAAAATAGGAGAAAAGGAAGGTGAAAGGTCATAGATTTTCGTGAGGAGTAAACTAAAGGGAAAATGGAGGAAAATGAAGAAAATAAAGGTCTAAATGATAAAAATGCTTTTGAGGATCAGTTCACAACTTTTTTTAGTTCAGTATTTGGATCTCTCATTAATTCTCTCATTCTGTCTTACTCTTGCACACTTAGATCATTCTTGGATCATGCTTGGAGTGCTCTATTTTTAATTGGATTTGGAGAAAGAAGGCAAAGGAAATCAGTAAAGCGCAAGGGAATATGTGGATGAAAAACTACAGATGGATTGCTTTGTAGGTAACACGTTGCATGTGTTATTTCCTTACTGATTTATGGATGCATGGTATATGCGTGTGGTTTTCTAGTTCTGTGTTGTCATTGACATGCAGGATTGCCTAAAATAACAATGGTTTTAGCCTTGCCTTGCCATTTCCTGGATATCCATGGTGTTGTGGGCTTTTCCACTTGTTTTTTTATGATTGGTGTTCAAGTTTCATTATGGTTGTGGGTTGAGATACTAGTTCTCAGAGCTGTTGGTTGGAACAAATGCTTTGGAAGCCCTGAAACAACTTGGTTTGAGTTGCTAGTCCTAAAGCCTAGGTTGGGAAAAATGCTATAGATCCTTTGGTGGGTTGACTTACTAGTCCCTGGAGCCAGGTTGGATAAATTCTCTGGAGCCCTGGAAGGTTGTGGGTTGGTCGGTTATTAGTTCCTGGCGCCGTGATTGGAACAAACACTATGGAGCTCTAAACAACTTGGGTAGAGACTGACCTGGTTGGTGTTAATGATGTCTGAAATTGAGGTAGAATCACTGGTTGAGGGTTGAGTTGATTTGGCCTCTAGAAGCATTGGTTTGGTTTTGTTTTATTTATTCCATGAGATCCCACATTTATGCTTGGAATATGGCATGAGGTTGATTGGTTGAAGGAGAGATTTGGTTCATACCATTCTATGGTTAGGTGGTACGTGGAAGTCCCTGGCTTGGTTGGTAATTTCCTATATTAATATGAGACATTTTCCTATCATTATTTATGAGTATATGTGTTTATTATGATGGTAATCTTATGTCTATTTTTACATGGCTTATATGTTGGTTATATGTTGTTTATGTGATGTGTATCTACTATGGATCTTGTCATGGAATGTTTAGCTATTGATTGGTTGATGAATGTATGGAATAACAATTGTTGTTGTATTTATGTGGAGAGGGCATAGGGACTTCTTGGTGATTCTCAGATGAATCTCAAAATTTTATGATCAGATATGCAATCATGACTTGTAGCTTACATGTTTGCCATATGTTTGATGAAATTCCTAGGTTGTTCTAGTTACTATAGGTCAATTTTTGAGTTGATATTGAATTTTTAGCTTTGTTTCCATGTTAAATATGATTCTAGAAAGTCTCAAGAAATTCTAGGTAGTGGTATGGAGGCAGGCCTGAAAAGGCGGCATTGATCCGAGGACTCAATGCTCATAACTGGAGAAAATGGGCTACAACCGCATGGATGTATTGTTGTGAATGTGGTTGGAGGCTTCCAACCACATCGAGGCCTTTTTTAGGGTGTGATTGTGGGCCCAGGGTAGAGGATCCCCTGTGGGATGTTGTCAGTTGTTAGCTTATCGTCAGTAGTCGAGCCCATTTTCATAACTGGAACATGGAGGTCGGGTCATATCATAGTAACTCTTCGTCTCATGTTTATCTTGGCAGGTCGGTGAAACTGGGTAAATGTGGGAGGGGTGGTTACATATTGGTATTAGAGCTCTTAGGTTTAAGCACTTCGACTAGATGAGTGGAATGTGTTTGTCATGCATGCATGCCAATTGTCTATGTGTTTGTTATGCATGCATTATGATGGTAATTGTTGCAGTTGTGTCGTCATGTAGAGGTTGTTGATGTTGATGTTGAGATTATTGATATGTTGATGTTATATATATGTATTGTGCTAATCTGGATTTATTTTTGTAGAGAAGATAACCTCTGTTGAACTTCACTGAGGTATGTTGATTATGTTTATATTTGGTTTATCTCACATGGTATGTTTGCAGGAAGAAGAAGATAAAAGATGACTAGAAAAAAGTTGGAATACAGTTCACATGATTCTCCCTATAGATCAGATGAACAACATGGTGATGAGTGCTCCCCTGACATAGCAGATTCATTGAGAAGTTTATAGGTAGAGATAAAAATTTGTAAGGAAGTTAATGACAAGATCATTCAATCATAGGAAAGAATTTCCAGATCACAAGATAAGAAAGTAGAGGTTAATATAGTTATCCTTAAAAAAAATTCAAATTTGAAGAGACAGTGAACCCTTAGGATTAGTCATGGATAAGAGGAAAATTCCAATGGTGCATATCGCAGGAGATCTCAATCAAGATACAAGTTTGACATGGATGATACAGTCAAAGTTGGTAGCTTCTTAAATACACTGACAAGAGGGGTAATGACTGAGTGTTCTATTCTAGTTATGGTTCATAGAGACAACATCATCATCAATGTCAGCATCCGTATAGAAGGAGTGAGAAGCAGTACTTTCCATATGATTTCAAGAAAGAAAATCCTCCTACATTTGATGGAGAAATGAAGAAGTCACAAGATTAAGAATCTTGGTTGCTTGGGATGAACAAGTTTTTCTGATTGCATGATTACTCAAATAATATGAGGTCCATGATAACTACTTTTATTCTTAAAGGAAAAATAGACATTTGGTGGGAAGATGTGAATAATGTGAGAGGCATTCGAGAAGAGGGGTTGACTTGGAGTGAGTTAGAGAGGCTTTTGAGGAAAAAGTATCTATCTGAAAGATACTATGATGACAAGGCAAAGGAGTTCTATGAGTTGAAGATGAGATCTAAGACCAATGAGGAGTATACTAATATATTCTTGAATTTGTTGAGATATGTGCCTTATCTTAAGGAGGAGAAAGAAAATATTTAGAGATTCATCAATGGAATTCTGGTATCATTCAAAGACAAGATTGAGTTTGATGATCCTAGATCACTGGAGGAAGCCATCAGAAAGTTGAAGCATTGTTATGAGCATTCTAAGTGTAATTATGAGTCTAATTAGAATTGGAAAGGAAATGAGAAGAATAAAGGAAAGTGGGTTAAGAAGAGAGGAAAACCTTAAAATACATACGACAAGGAGAATCCATCACTGTAGAATAAATTCAATGTAGTTGACAGAGGATGAGGATTTTAGTCTGAGGAGCATAGCAAGGGTGATGGTAGGAAGCCATTACAGTGTTCAACATGTGGCAAGGATCATCACAGGAGAGATTGTCCACAACATCAGGGTGGTAGACCGCATATTTACAATGCTCAGTAGGCACAAACAATTGGGGATGTTATAAAGTGTATTCCTCGTATTTATGCAACATTGGATAATAAGTAGGTTGATCATCAGACATCTATTATCAAGATGGAAGATAAACTTTGTGATCAAGTTTTTTCTATTTTGATTGACCTTGGATATAACTATAGTTATATCAGTCTTGACCTGGTGGATAAGTGTGGTTTGAGAAAAGAAGTGCATGCAAAGTCTTGGTTGGTACAGTTGGATACATGTACTAAGAAAAGAGTTCATCATTAGGTAAGATATTGTGCATTTGAATTGAACGATATGTCTACATAAATGAATCTAAATGTGCTTTCATTGAGATCATATAGTATGATGTTGGGTATGGATTGGTTATACATTCACAGTACTAAAGTAGATTGTTATGATAAGGCTATTGAGTGCTTTGATGATGACGGAGAGAAAAGAATCTTGCAGGCTACGAAGAAGCCTACATCAGTGACAATGGTTACAAATATGTAGGGAAAGAACAGTAGCAGGAAAGGATGTTTATTATTTGCAATTCATATTTCTAGTGATAAAGGTAATGATATTGAGTATGTTGAAGTCTTGAATAGGTATTCGGTTTTGCAACAATTTCAGGATATATTTCCAACATAGATCTCAGAGTTACTGCCTCATATGGAAGTGTAATTTTCTATTGAGTTGATGCCGGGAGAAGCACCAACATTGAAGGCACCTTATAGGATAATAACTCTATAGTTAGTGGAACTAAAGCTACAGTTTAAGGAAATTCTTGATAAGGGATACATTAGGCCGTGTGTCGCCTTGGGGTGTGTTGGCCCTCGTTTTTTATCTCTTTTTCTTTATAAAATACATCTTATTTTCCATACTATCCATATCTACACCATCATATCCACCTTATTTTGACCAAAAAATGCATATACAGGTATTTAAATTATGTTTTTCAATTATTAAAAGTTTTTGTAAAAATTGAAATTTAAGTGCATTTTTTAACAGCATCAGAAATTCCCGTAATGGCCTTATGGTTTGCATATTTGCAGGACACTTGGGCTCGAGCTAGATATAATTCTAGAAGGCTTAGGAACTAACAATAAGTTTACACCTGTTGGTACAGTCAAACCGAGCTTTAATAGGCCCGGTCAAAGGCGGTCAAACAAGACCTGTCTTTATGGAGGATCCCTAGAAACTAGGTCAAAATTCTTATTTTGTGGGATTTTCCAGATTTTGATGTATTTGATGGATGAATACGACTTGATTGGATAATATAAATATGGTCATGACTATATGAGCTATTTTAAATGAATTTGTTAGATACTTTATCTATTTAAGCCTCAAACTTTGAAGGCATTGATATGTAGAACTTGTATGACTTAACATTATTATTTCTAAGACTTTGGAGACATAATTGAAGATCTGTTCTATTCCATTTGTTGTTGTTATATGATGATTTATTGACTGAAGTTTTAAGTGGCTGAAAACTCCTTCAGTGTGCGAGGCAAGGGTGGAGACCCCCCACACCAAGCTAAGTGCGCATCCTAGTTTATTTGTAGTTTCAATTTCTGAATTAGTTTGCTCATGCTTAACTTGGTTATATTGATTTTTTATGAGTATTGATGAATCTAATGATCATTCTTATTTTTCATGTGAAAGGACAAACAAAATTTTAAGATAAACATTCTTTCTATCTAGTTAAGATCTTCAGTTAGAATTCATCTTTTTATGCTTTTACATGCTTTTTTGAATTCTTGTTTCTAACAATATCATTACTGATAAATGAATATATGATGAAGGACAACCAAGACCTCTTCAGTGAAGAGCCTCTTCAATTATTGCTTCATGTATCTTAATCTATTGTTCAATTAGTAGTTTTTTATTTCTAATTCATGAGGTAATTTTGTTAGAGAAGGACAAACAAATCTCTTAAGTTGGGAGATTCCTCTACTTCTGATTGCACACTTGAATTTAGAAATTGTTTAAGCTACATTTATATTTGTAATATGCATTTCCCTAATCATTGATTAATAATATTCTAAATTGATCATAATTGAAACCCATATACTTTGGGGATGCTTCTAAGTTCCACTAGCCCAGATTAATAATAAATACTTGTGTTAGTTTACACAGTAAATTGACCCAACATTTTGGCGTCGTTTCTAGGGAAGCATATTTCAAAATGGTCAAATAGGAAGACAAAAAGATATATATATATATATATATATATATAATCACCAAAAAAAAAACATAGTTTTTCTTTCAATTAATGTTTTCTTATGCTTAGAGATAGAGATCAGAAAGGTAGATTTATGAAACAAAACCCCCCAACAGCTCATTCATTCACAGGACTAGCAACACCAGTTGCTGGAAGACCTACTATAGAAGAGTTAGAAGAAAAACAGAGATCAAGACAGAGATTAACTTTAGTTGAAAGAAAAATCTTGTTAGCCTTGGAGGTAAAAAGAAAACAATCACCTAAAGAACCTCCTTCTGTATGGACACAAAAAGATATAAGAAATCCAAGTGTTGAACAACTAGAGAAACTTGTCCTTGAAGAAATCAAAGTAGTGGAAGAAATACAAAATCAACCACATATTGAAACACTACATATCTCTAAACAAGAAATGGTTGAAGAAGGAGAAGGATCAACTAGGCTAAACAAGACTCTTGAACAAAGACTAGAATATGAAAGACAGCAAAGGGAATGGTGAAGACAGCGAGAGAAAGAAAGAAGAATTGAGGCAAAAAGAAAGGCAGAGGAAGACAGAAGAGCAGAAGCACTTAGATGGATAGAGGAAGAAGCAAGAAGAGAAAATCAAAATAGAAGAAAACAAGAAAATGAGCAAGAAATTAACAATGATCAGGAAACTACTTTTGGCTTTCCAATCTTAGATGTGAGAGAAATATTAGGATAAGAAATAAAAATGAAAAATATTCCACCTTCTGTATTGCCTAACTTCATTGGAATGTCAACAGAAGATCCTGATGCATTCATGTTTGAGTTTGGTATCTTGTGTAGAACTTATGGATATACGATGACACACACACAAGCTTCGACTTTTCCACTACTAAAAGCAAGAACCTTGAAATGGTTTATGGGATTAGGAGAACATACAATTTCTTCTTGGGATAATATGAAGAATTTTTTCTTAAAAAGTATCAAGCTTATCACAGGGCTAGAAACTTAAAAGAAGACATTTTCATAATGACACAATAAGAAGACGAAAGTTTGGAAGAATATTTGGAAATATTTCTTTACAATTTCTGAAATCCAAACATCATTCTCTCAGTCGCGATACCATCCGTACCATTTTTCTTAAGGGTATCGACATGAATATTTAGACATCCTTAATGTAATGGGAAAAGGAGATATCTCCAATTTACCATTTGAAGAAATTGATGAACTTTGTTAGAAATACCTAGAGGGAAAAAGAGTGGAAAGAGAGATATTTCATCAAAAGATTCCAAATCAGAGCAAGTGCAGAACAAGAGAAGAGATAGGAATTTTATTAGAAAAACTTCAAAAAAGATCTCTTGAGAAATTTTGGAACACAAGTAGATGTCTTGAAAGCTAAGAAAAAGAAAGAAGAATAAGATGAAATCTTAGCAATTTTTTGTCCAAAGTGTAGGAAAAAACATCCATTCAGGGAATGTCCTTTACAAGGTATACAAGTGTGTAGACTATGCACAGAAAATCATACAACATAAAAATGTCCCAAATTAAAATAATTTCAAGGAGAAGAAGTGAAAGGAGTAGATTATCTCTACTATATGGCACCAAGGAGACCTTGGCAACCAAGGATGCCTCAACAAAACCCCCAAAATTTTCACTATCCTCAAAATACATGGAATACACCAATTTCATGGTAGGCTTGGCCACCACAACAATATCAAAACCATCCTGCACAAGGTTGGAGGGGATATGGTTATGAAAACCAACCACCACAGCATATGTATCCTCAACAGTATCAATATCAACAACCATACCCTCCACAAACATTTCCTCAATACCAAAAATTATACCAACATCAACCAATGCCATATCCACCTCAAAACCAACCAATGTCAACTCAACCGTAGCAACTTCAGTTGCCCACTAACAAACCACCTCCTAGACAAACACAATTGCCAGCTCAGCCAGTAGCTTATCCAAGTAACAAGGTGGATAGACCAGCATATCATGTGGAAGAGGAAACATATTATCCTACTTATTCAATTCTTACCATACAAGATGTTCACCTAAGGTCTGGGACATTAGGGGAATTTTGAGGTCTAAAATAGGTCTCTTAAGGAAATAATAAAATAATAGCTAAACCAATAGAATAATATTTATAAATTTGTAATTCACTTTTTGCATCAAAATCCATATAACCATGGTTAAATTCAATTCAAAAATTGTACCAAAATAAAATTAATAAAAAAATTGTATTGATGTGACTATAAATAAGAATAAGTTTTTCAAGAAAAATTCATTATCATTGAACAACTAATGCATTTGTCCTTTGTACTTAAATAACTTAAAATAAAATCTAAATATAAATTCATAAATTCTTAATTATATAATATACTATAATAAAAATTTATATTATTTAAATTATATATTAACATGAAATTAATATACTAATATAACATGTAACATGTAAGGATATGCATTGTTTCTTTCAAAATTTGAAATGACAATAACAATATTTTATTCAAAAATATGAAATGACATTTATTGTGAGTACTTTACTTTATGACTTTAAAAG
>JAXQQM020063706.1:0-22154 GCA_034641835.2 Pinus albicaulis
ATATATATTATATTATTAATAAAATCGCCTTCCATTTTTCCTATGTATCATGGGGATTCGCCCATTTATTATATATATAAATTTAGGGGGGTTCTTAAAATTTTCCCTGGTGTAGTTTGATATTAGTTTATTTTTCTGCAAGTTAGATATTAAATTGCTCATGTCATTATCAGTTACCTCCGAAAGCCATAGCGAGACTAATGGTGAGGGATTGAAGTATGAGTGTGTAATTTGATATTAGTTCATTTTTCTGCAAATTAGATATCATATTGCTCAAGTTGTTTATGATTACCTCCGAAAGCCATAGCGAGACTAATGGTGAGGGGTTAGAATATGAGTTGATGTAATTTGATTTTAGTTTTACTTTGCTTGCAATCTTTGGATTTCTTTGAGTACAGTTTCTTTTGTATTTAGATAGCAGCAAGGGTAATGGTTTTCATGATCAATAGTTCACTGTCTGTTTAACTAGTATAGTGGCACATTTTCATTTTCTTTTAGAAATTAATTTTGTCATTGTATGCTTTAAAATATTTTTGAAGTTTGAAGTTTGGAAAATCATTATAAAGGACATTATTGCCTTGAACATTCATAACCATACTTATCTTTTAGAATTTCCATCTCACATTAGGAAACCAACCAAGATAAATAAATAAAAAAAAAAACCAAAAACGACAAAAAGTAAGAAATAGGTTATCTTGCACATATAGTGCGCCACACTTCGTCAGCTTACGAATCCCGGATTGACAAATTAATGTAGCAATTTAGGAAACACTAAATTGACCAAACACTAAAGCCCTACAAGGACAGGAGAGGGCTCTCTCCGTGAAAGAATATTCAATGGAACAAAATAAATGGACTGATATTAGGCTAGATAAAATGATGGGAAAAAGGTTTAATAAAATAAATGAATGAATGAATTTCAGGGATGTGTGGGATATAAAGGGACAGTTGAAACCGGGAATTAAATCAGGACACAGGGTATTTCATGGGGCAAGATAGGCAGGAAAATTAGCAATTAAAATTTAATGAGGATGGGATGGAAAGACTGGTGCAGAGCTGAAAAGGGCACAATAAATGGATCCTTTTCAAACAGAAGAAAAATACAGAGTATGAATGATTTCCCAAGGTAGAGCATATAAAATGGATTCTACCTTTCTATCTTGAAAGCATTCAAAAGGGTTACATGGATATTAGAGGGAATTCATGGTTTGCAATGTAGCTCGAATTCCACTTCTAGGACACACAGAAGCATAAATAAACATCTGTTCCAAGATCTGCGGCAAAGGGGAATAGCGCTGGCCCAGAAAAAGGGAAGACCGGGGGCCCCCGACGCCCCCACTTTCAAGCAGGTTACAATTGACAAGGGCAAAAGGTAGATGGAGGGTTTGAAGATCACGGGCTCTACATCTGCCGGAATTCGTACGAAGAATAGTGACTCTATCCTGATCGATCGCACAGTCAATCCGACTAAAGGTACCACGAGATCACAAGAATCGATCACCGTGCTACCCTCACAGGAAGCTGGTCCTCAAGCAGAAGGCACAGATCTGAACAATAACGCAAATAGCAGTCCAGATCTGAATCAATCAACTACAAAGGAATCTGTGGACAATGATATCCGCCCAAAATACCAAGGCCGCTGCAAACCGAAGACTAAGGAAAGCCTTACAGTAATTATCAATGACCCAGATCTGCAAGCCTACAGGGACCATATGACTGTTCGTGCGGTGATTTGTAAATTCATGGGGTTTTGGCCCAGTGAAAAAGCCCTTTTTCAGTGGATCAAGCAAGTCTGGAAGCCGAGGGGGGATGTGAAGCTACATCTGGGTGCCAAGGGTTTTTTTACGGTGGTATTCGCTAATTGAAGACAAGGATCGGATCTTCGAGGGAGGACCGTACTTTTACACCTCAGCTGGCCTCTATATGAGGCCCTGGAAACCCAACTTCGCACCTGAACAGGAAACGTTCACAAGGTGCCGGTTTGGATCCGACTATTCTCTTTGCCAATCGATTACTGGAAACCAGCAGCGTTGGAACAAATTGGCAACACCTTGGGAACCTTTGTCTGTGCCTCTGAAGCCACTCTTCAAAAAAGGTACACTTCCTATGCCCGCATCTGTGTTGAAATGGATTTTTCTGGGTCTCTGCATGAGGGTCTATGGTTGGAATACATAGATGAGGTCTATTTTCAAACCATCGATTGCGAGAAAATACCCTTTAGATGCCGGAAATGTCACGAACATGGGCATTTAATCCGCGAATGCCCTCAAAACAAGCCGGCCGAGAAACCCAAAGAGAAACCCACCCTGGTTTCGGATGGTTTTATTCGACCCACTGGTAGACATCAGGCCAATCGCAAAACCACACCTAAAATGGACGACCAGCTCACTGGAACATTAAACACCTTTGAAATACTGGGAGACGACTCTCCGTCGAAAAAGACAGCTCAAATTCCAGATGCAGAGCAGCCAGCCATCAGAACTGCAGAACAAGATAACCAATCACGGAGGCCTACCAAACCTTCAGACCCGCCCTCGGCCGCAACAGAAGACAAAGACGAGGAAGGAGATGAGGATATGGCCCTCAGCGAACTCGGCACGGAAGATCAGGAATTAGGGGATTTCCTGGAGAAAGAAGGGTTAGATCTCAATTCTATAGTGGAGCAATGGAAACAGAAAGGAATAGACCAAATACCAGAGGAGGAAATCAACAGGGTAAACTACCTATTCCTAACTAGACAGGATGTAGCATTAAAAGGTATAAAACGAGGCAGAGGAGCAACCAAAGGCTTGGGAATAAAATCACATACTCTCCACCACACACAAGCTAGTCTCAAGCATAGAAGGAAACGGGGCAGAAGATCCAACAGTGATGCTCTTCATGAACTGGGTCAGATGTTGATCAATTCGGGAAAGATGAAAGCCCTTGAGGCTTTCTCCTTCTCATCTTAAGCATTTGTTAACCATGAAAGTCCTCTCCTGAAATGTAAGAGGACTAGGAAGCCTTAGGAAACAAAGGCTCCTAAAAAAGAAAACTACTCAAGAAAGACCGGATTTGGTATTCCTCCAAGAAACCAAATGCTCGAATCAGAAATTAGATGAGTTGGGTAAACGCCTAGGCAAACATCTCAAACACCTAGCAGTTGAAGGAAATGGACTGGGTGGTGGTCTAGCTATATTCTGGACCCCTGGAACTCTTCATATTCTTAATGATGAAGCCACAAAAAAAAATTTAGCCCTGGAAATGTAGATCATAGGGGAAAAAGGTACCTTTATGTTCACTAATGTTTACAGTCCCCAGCGACAAGAGGAAAAACTGCTGCTGTTGAGTAATCTCACCAAGCTACATCAGTGACACCTTCATTCCCAAGCTATTTACGGGGGCGACTTTAATATGATAACCTCTCTCAATGAAAAGAAAGGGGGTACTCGAGCACTTAGCAATGATGCCACAGCCTTCAGCTCCTTCATTCAAGTAGTCAACTTGGTGGACATTCCCCCCCGTAATGGAATTTTCACCTGGACCAATAGAAGAGGGGGAGATAGGCTTGTTGCCTCTAGGTTGGACCCTTTTCTGGTTTCTGAAAGCATTCTACTAGAAGGGATCACTATCGATTTAGACATCCTCCCCTCTGGGGGTTCAGACCACTGGCCTATCACGCTGCAGGCCTCCATCATGGGCATTCCTAAAAACAGGCCTTTCCGGTTTGAGAAATTCTGGCTAAATCACAAGGATTTCTCCAGCAACATTAAAACATGGTGGAAGGAACCCCTACCTGTAGAGGGAACGAAGATGTTCAAGCTCCAAGCAAGGCTAAAATTTATCAAGACCAAGCTAAAGACTTGGAATCGTGAAGTCTTTGGCAACATCTTTGAAGACAAACAACACCTGGAGCAACAACTGGAAGATATCCATAATAATTGGATTCACGGAAGCATTTCGCAGGATTCAATCAACACAGAGAAGGAACTCATGCAGAAATGGAATGAAAGATGCAAGCAGGAAGAAATTCTTTGGAAACAAAAATCTCGAATTCAATGGCTTAAGGAAGGAGAAAGGAACACAAAATTATTCCATAGATCAGCTATGTATTATAGATGCAACAACAGAATTACCAGGATTCAGGATGAGCAAGGGAATGTCTTTCACTCGCCCCATGACATCACCTGTCAACTCTGAAACCATTTCAAACTTATTGCAACTGAACCAGTCATTGATTGCCAGGAAGCCATCAACAAAGTTGTTTCTTCTATTCCCATCCTCATAATAGAGGAACAAAACCGGGCCCTGGAGAGACCCGTCTCCCTCCAGGAGGTGGAGGAAGCAGTTAGAGAAATGGCCAATGGAAAAGCACCAGGGCCAGATGGATTCACCGTGGATTTTTTCAAAGCCTGCTGGGAGGTGGTTAAGTAAGACAATTGGGAAGTAGTGGAGGACTCTAGAATCTCCTCTTCAATTCTCAAGTCCCTGAATTCCACGTTCATAGCGCTAATTCCCAAGGAAGTTAATGCTTGCACCCCTTCCAAATTCAGGCCCATAGCGCTCTGTAATGTGCTATACAAGATCATATCAAAAGTCATGGCCAACAGATTAAAGCCTATACTCCCTCAGATCATCTCTGAGGAACAGTCAGGTTATGTGGAAGGGAGACAAATTATGGACAATGTCCTACTGGCGCACGATATGGTCCACACTCTGCAATCTCTTAGGAAAGCCGGCATGATCATTCAACTAGACCTCTCAAAAGCTTATGACAAGGTCAGTTGGGATTATCTGGAAGCAGTTCTCAAGGCTTTTGGCTTCAGTCATAGATGGACAACCTGGATTCTAGCTATGATCAGATCTCCCAGTCACTCTATTCTGGTCAATTTGGCCCCCTCCACACCTTTCTTTCCTTCAAGGGGCATCCGGCAAGGGGACCCCATCTCGCCTTTCCTCTTTGTCATCCTCATGGAAGGCCTCAGCCGAATCATTAGGTCAGCCAAGGAGAAGAATATAATAAGAGGCCTTCCGCACTTGAGCAATATCCCTGCCACTACTCATCAACATTTTGTGGATGATACCATGCTACATGGCACCCCAACTGTGAAGGAAGCCATGGGTTTCAAGCATCTTTTAAATCTGTTCAGTCGAGCCTCGGGTATGGACTTTAACTTTGATAAATCCTCTGTTTTCTTTTTTAACACGCATCTGGCTATTCAGAAACATCTGACAGACATCCTAGGATTCAAAAGAAGTAATATACCGTCCAAATACTTGGGTATTCCCCTCATAGACAAACCTTGGAAAAAATGTCACTGGGAGAAGCTTCTTTCCAAGTTGGCAGATAGTTGCAATCACTGGACCAATCGAGTCCTCAATCTGGCTGGTCGACTGGTCATGACAAAGGCCATCCTCCAGGCTATTCCGCAATACCTGCTTTCGATCCTTCCAGCTCCCAAGGGAGTCCTTCAGAAAATCAGAAGCATTCAGCGGAACTTCCTATGGTCTGGCAATTCTGGGAAGCCAAAGTGGGCGCTTGCAGCTTGGGACAAGCTTTGTAAACCTAAGAGCCTTGGAGGGTTAGGGTTACAGGATCCGGGATCCACCAATAAGGCTTGCGGAGCCAAACTCTGGTGGAGATGGCTCACGGAACCTTACACCCCATGGGCACGCTTCTGGAAAGCCAAATATGCGGAGCACTGGCAGCAGGAGGAGTTCGTAAGAATGACAAACACCCCTGCAGGCTCTCCTATATGGAACCTTGCCTGAGCTAACCAGAATATCATACAAGATCACTATTTTTGGGAGATCAGGAATGGAAATAATGCCCTGTTTTGGGAGGATGCCTGGCAACAACTCCCGAAAATTGAAAATCCTGACCTACACCCTCTACAACAATGGTTCCAGAACAATGGCAAGCTGAAAGTGCATCAATACTGGGCTAGTGAGACGGGCCAACAACACTGGAGGACATGGAGTCTCATCCCTCCCCCACTAGACGAACACCTGAAGAATCTCCTCAATATCCTCAATACCATTCTGAGGAAGAGACTCATAAGGGGAGTGCAAGGACCGGATATCCTTCGCTGGGGAAAGCTCAAGGGAGGTTCCTTTAACCTCAAAGAAGCTCGCTCTTATATTGAAAACGAGGACAATGAGGATAAGGTAGCCTGGTATGACAATGTTTGGAATTTCAACCTATGGCCCAAAATCAAGAATTTTCTATGGCTTCTTCATAATAGGAAGATTTTAACCTGGGAAAATCTTCTAAAAAAAGGGTTCACAGGACCTTCCCGTTGCCCCTTATGTGAGGAGAAGGAGGAAATGATGAATCATCTGTTTAATGAATGCGGATGGACTAGTAGCCTATGGGAATGGCTACAAAGAATATTCCACCAAACGGATAGGAGCAACAACTCCATTCATGACACTATTACCAACTGGCGCTCACATTATTCCAATAGCGAAATGGTAAACAATCTGTGGAGGCTCAGTCCTGGTTTCTTAATCTGGACGGTGTGGAAGGAGAGGAACAATCGAATTTTTCAAAAACACAGCTTTAGACACCCAGATGAGCTAAAAACCATTATTATGCAGGGTTTGAAAGAAACCACTCTCACCTGTTGCAAAACCGAGAAAGTAAATTCACCGTCTCCTATGACATCAGAATATTGACTATCTTTGGCCTCTCTGAAGCGGCAGAGCGCTGTATGCAGGAGCACTCCCTCAGGCCTGCTCCCTCCCCTGCAATTTGGCATACTCCTTCTCCAAGATACTGCAAGCTCAATTTTGATGGCGCCTCTAAAGGCAACCCAGGCCTAGTCAGAATGGGAGGCATCTTGCGCAACGAGAAGGGAGAAATTATGCATGTATTTTGCAGAGATTTGGGTGAAACCACTAATAACGAAGCAGAATTTTCAGCTTTGGAACAAGGGTTGAGACTTCTAATTCGGCTTGGAAATGGGCTAGCCATCGTAGAAGGTGACTCCCAGCTTGCCATCACAACTATTAAGAAAATTCAGCATGGGATGAAGCCCAGTAAAGCTATAAGGCACTGGCGCCTGGCTGCTGTCACCGAGCTCATTGCGTAGCATCTCGCTTCCCTCAGTGGTATCATCCTTCAGGATGTGCGAAGGAAAGCCAATACTCTCGCAGATCATTTAGCAAACCACGTGGTAGATCACCCAGTTGACGCCCAGGACACGTGTTGGCAGGATCTAACACATGGAAAGCTTAGGGATCAGTGCAATATCATCTCCAGGAAAGACTTTACTGCTGGTACTACCGTAGGGACGGACGGTAGCTCTTCAATCATAAATAGCTCATGAATTCCCCTATTCTGATTGATCACGTCAGACAACAATGCCCGGATATGTTACCAAGTACTTCTCAGGTTTGGCAGACTATTATACGAAAGGACAGTCGCAAGGGTAACCGATCCTTAAAAAGGATCAAACGGAGGTCTCAAGCATGCGAAAGGATCACTCTAGCAAAGAAGATCTCGGCTCATGCCCCTGGCATTGACGGACGACTCAGACGGCAAAGTGCCATGCATCATAGCATTAAATGGCTTTCAAGTAGCATCTCTCACTCCACTACCCGTCACTCTATTTACATGGATCCTTGCTACCCCATTCTCATTTCTCATCTCGCCTTATGGTATTTCTTCTCAAAACCAAGGTTCGAATCTCCTCCTCTCGGAAAACTCCCCGCTCTCTTCCACTTAGCCTCAATGGCAGACCTCAACCCTCGCAGCATCAAAGCTTCGCAAGCCCTCAAGCGGGCCAAGGATTGTTACGAGGCCTCTATTTCCAAACGGGGGAAGCAAACGATTGAATTACTGGAAGAAGAGGTGGACAACTCTCAGGCTCGGATTGATGACGCTGCTATTAGTGAAGAGGTCGACTGGTTAGTCGACCCGGGAAGTCCTTCTACTAGCCACACGCAATTTCTACAAACCCAGGCTGTTGCCTGGCAGATGAAGACTATGCTGGCAAAGGAAATTGCCATGCAGGGAGCAGAGGTTAAGGAGACCTTCGCAGCAACTGGCTTCAGCCAAGAACACTACGCGACTGGACAAAATGGAAATTGCCCTCAGTTCACTGACAGAGGAGCTTCGCATGCACGGAAAAGCTATGGACAACTTCGTTCATCGGTTTGATCTCTATCTTCATCATGTCCTCAACGTCTCCATTGAAATCCCAGCGGATGACTCACAGACCACTATCATTCGACGGTTCAAGCCCAGGATTCAGCCAAAAGGCAGCGAGGAGGCAAGTCCAAGTGCTCTGGGACAATCTGGAGCTTCTAATCCCATTCAGTGATGTTTATGCTATCTATCTGGTTTTATTTCTTGTCTATTACGATGTATATGAACATGTCTATATCTATGTCTATGTATGGTATTATTTTTAGTCAGCATGTACCAGGTTATCCTCAGGCTTTAAGTAAACTTTGGTCAATTTCTTATTCGTCATAAGCAACCCTGCGAGGTTGGCATGCAATTTTGTGTATGGTATGATGCTCCTACCAAGCAAGGCCATATATGGCCCAAATACTTAGTCTAATTTTCAACTCGCAAAGGAGCAGGCCTACAGTGCTCCGTGGCTTTCTGGTTTCAGGCCTTTTTGTACACTCATGTAACCTCTGTTTCTTGATTTAATATACTGCTTCTGACTTACAAAAAAGAAAAGAATATATATAGTTAATATTTCCATAATATTCTTTAATTCTAACTTAATTGTACTAACCAACCATTTTATATAAAGTTAATTCTAATTTAAATGTGCTTACCAACCATTTTATATAAAGTGTATCATATATGTATTTAATTATATACAATTTTTTCTTTTTCTAAATAATGTAAATAGGTTTAAAAGTTTCTATAATAATATTTTTTCTAAAATATTTTTATAATTTTATAAATATTTTTTTTTATTTTGCATGAAAATTTAAAAATCCTTTATCATCGTAATCTCAACTACATGATTCTTTAAAAAAAAAAAAATTGTTATTATTTATAACAATATTCTTTAAAAACATTAAAGATATGTGCATTCTCATGAGTATGAGTTAGCTCTAAGGTTTTGGTTTATAAAATGCTATGAATATTTTTTTGGAAAATTTTTAGTCTTAATGATTTACATGAATTATTTTTTGTTTTTTTAAGAATATTAATAATAATTTTTAAAAACATTAAAACATATATATTTTTTAAATTCATAGGTTTTAATCTAAATTATCTTTTTAGCTTTTTAAATGTTGAGAATGCTCTCTGAAAATATTAAAAATATAAAACTTTTTTAAAGTCAATATCTTCCATATAAATCCATACTTTTAGTTATTCTTGAGGTTCTAATTTTAAAATGTTAAAGCTATATTTTAGTTATTTTTGAGGTTCTAATTTTAAAATGTCAAAGCATATTCATTTCTATTCAAAATGGTGATGAAACTTCATCAACTTTATTAAAATCATGAATCAGGGAGATTTTACATATTATAATAAATAAATAAATATTTTTGTTTTCTTTAATTTTAATTATGAATTTTATGTGTTTATTTATTTTTAAGAAAATACAATGTGAAATAAATTTCAGATTACAATTTTTTTTTGTAAACTATAAATAATAATTTTTTTCAAAAGAAGATTTTAGAGTTAAAGTTTGTAGGTTAATTTTTAGTGTTTTTCTTAAAAAGTATTCTCCAATTTTCATTTTTCTCAACTAATTTGCCAAAAATAATTTAAACTTAAAAATTGTCAAAATTTTATAAGGATTATATTTAAAATAATTAAAAATTTAAATGTTTTTACAAAATATTTCCAAATATTTTTTAGTTTGACTAATAAAATTTGCAAAAAAATATACATTTCAAAATAAATTTCTAAAATTACATTATATATTTATTTTTTTCCAAGCAAAAAATAAATCTTTTATTTATTTTTAAAAAAATTACATCATATATACTCTAGCATTCCATTTTTGTTTCATCTCCCATCAAAATCACTATTTATATATTTATATCTAAAATAAATAAAGCTCAAATTTTAAATATACTTTGAAAAAAATACACGTTCCTATGTTCCTTTACTGATTTAAATGCTTTTAAATGAATAAAAAGCTTCAAAACAAAAATATATTATCAATTTTATTATCACTTTAATAAACATATGGGGATAACAAAATTTCTATTAAATTTGAGAAAAATAAATAAATATAAAATTGATTCAAATTTAAGTATAAAAACAATTAATTTTATTTATTAATTAATTTACTTCATTATATTTATTTTTAAAAACTAAAACCATTATTAATAATAAATATAATATTTATTCGGAGTAGTTTTTAGTGTGATTTTTTGGAGTTTTTTATAGTATATATACATTCGGCACCCTAAAAAAAAAATTAGGACACTTCCATTGTACAAGTTATGTATCAAATTTCTGTTTTCAATAAATTCTGGCCAGATTTTAAAAAAATAAACCAGAAAAATCCACCAAAATACTTTCAAAAAATCAAACTAAAAACAACTCCATATTTTTCTCTAAATTTTTGTACTCGTGATTCGTAATCCAATCATTGAATACCTTGCTTCAGCCCCATTGAAAAAACGAAAAAAACAAAAACAAAAACGAACCGCAACATTACTGGCGAAAGAAAATAAATCGAAAGGATATAAAGAAATTAAATAAAGTTTCGAAAAAATAGAGTTATTCATAATCACATTGATTACCTTTAAGTTTCTTCACTTATTTGGGTGCTGGAAAAAGAAAGCCAAAAAGACAACTAAACAATACAAAGAAAATTTAAAATTAAAATAAAAGTATTAAATTGAACTTCTGACAGCTTTATTTCACAGATTTGGAAGGGTGACGGCATCTCGATCAAAATGGAGAACCGTCGATGGGGTCCACCCTGCTTTAGCATCTGATTAATATTTCCACGTACTTGTTTCTACGCAACACGGTAACGACGCTCTGAATTCGCTTACAGAACTGCGCTTCATTTTTCTGCTTCGACCATATCATAATTACTACTCAAAGGTGCTTCATCGTTCCTAGTTGTGTCACACCCGCGTTCAATTCCATGCTTCAACAAAACAGCCAAATCCTGCACTGACACCGTGCTGCAGCGTCCTACCTCCTTCATTTTCTGTGCAAAAGTCATGGATAATGGAATCGCTTTAATTGTTCCCGAGGCTATTATGCTCACTTCCTCAAAATACGCAGATGAAACCACCAAATCTGCACCACAGGCAACGGCCGGATCAAGAGGATTCAAAGGCAAAACGAGGCTGCCCCTTCGCCGCCTCGCCGCCTGAGGAGAGAACTTCGAATCTGCAGATCAGGAGGATTCGTAGGCAAGAGGACGCTCATGCCCCTTCGCCGTCCGAGGAGGGAACTTCGAATCTGCGAAGTCTCCCGTACAGAGGCGTGCGTCGTCGCCATTGGGGAAATGGGTGCCCGAAATTAGAGAACCGAAACAAAAACCCGAATCTGGCTCGGCTCCTTCGAAACCCCAAAGATGGCCGCTCGAGCTTACGACTTCGCTGCATTCCACTTGAAGGAAAAGAAGCGCGCTTGCTCAGTTTCCCAGAGCTGATTGATCACCTTCCACGCCCCATTTCTTTGTCTCCGCCCGAAATTCAGGCAGCTGCTGCAAAAGCAGCCGGAAGTGCAGGAAACTCTGATTCAACACCATAAGTACAATGACCCTTTGGTGATCGACTCCCTTTGCTAACCCCATTCTTAAAGGATCATGGCCTTTACTCCTTCGTTTTTACTCCCTCGCTTGCTTTTCTAGCTATTATACAATGAATTTAATCATAAAAACTTTAGAGACTCATGCTCTTGTTCAAAAGCCCTTTGGAATCATCTCCTACAAAATCCCCATGAGGCTAATCTCCATGAGGCTATTCTTCTGCATCATTGGTCTCCCTCTATTTGGGAAGCTTGAGAGGTGGAAGCACGACTATGAAAGGCTTGTAGCTCCATTAACAAGCCGTTATGGTCCCTCATTCTATTTACAATGCTCCCTCTCCTCTCTAGTTCATTAGTCTTTCCCTCTCGTTGTTTTTGTTAAACTAAATTTTTATAGGGCTTTTCAAGAGAACACTGGTCATGTTGGGTTTGGGGTGGGTTGGAACAATCTCCCACCTATTTGTGAGTTTTATGGGGGTTACCAATAGCAATTTGGTGATGCTATATGCTCTAGAATTGGATCTAATGGAAGCCATAAAAGGGAAAATTATTAAGCTATGTGTAGCAACCTTAGTAAAAATTCCATGTAAAAATTATAAGACCATGGTCATGCCACACTTATTCCAGGAGGAATGGTGGGAAAAAGGTCCTACTGGGGGATCATTTGGTTTATTATGGACTAAGTAAATTGGCAAAGACAATGATAAAGGATTTGGAAAGGCAAAGTGGCATTAATTGACATTTATTTATGAAAGTAATGGAAAATAGGAGAAAATGAAGGTGAAAGGTCACACATTGCATTTGAGGAGGAAAATGAAGGAAAATAATGGAAAATGAAGAAAATAGAGACCTCATGATAAAAATTCTTTTGAGGATTACTTGGTAGTATTTTGTCAGTGTTTTTGTGGATCTCTCTTCTATTCTCTCTCACACTCTTAGACACTTAGAGTCTCTTGGAGCACTTAGAGAAGTGTGGCATACTTTGGATTTGGAGCAAGAAGGAAAAAGAAAAACATGAAAGCACAAGAGGACATCGGGATCAACGACTGCAACCGGATTTCTTTGTAGGTATTGAGTTGCATGTACGGTTTCCTTGATAGTTTTGGTATGCATTCACATGAATGTGGTTTTTGGGTTATGATATGTCATTGACATAGAGGATTTCTTAGACTGACGGTGGTTTTACCTAGCCTTGCCATTTCCTGGAGAGCCATGGTGTTGTGGGTTCATTTCCTTTTGTTTTTTGGTTGGTTTTCATGTGCATTTGACTGTGGGTTGAGTTATTAGTTCTTGGAAGCCTTGGTTGGAAAAATGCCCTGGAAGCCATGTAACAACTTGAGTCGAGTTACTTGTCCTAGAAGCCTTGGTTGGAAAAATTCTCTCGAAGCCCTTGGTGAGGTAAGTTACTAGTTTTGGAAGCCTTGGTTGGAAAAATGCTCTAGAATCTCGACGACAACTGTGGGTTGAGTTACTAGTCCTGGAAGCCCTAGTTGAAACAAATGATTAGGAGCCCTAGACAACTTGTGTAGAGACCAATCTGGCGATGGTTAGTGATGTCCAACCGTGAGGTGAATCACTGATTGAGGCTTGAGGTGGTTTGGCCTCTGGAATCCCTGGTTTGGTTTTGATTGATGTGTTTTATGAGATCCAAAATTCTTGCTTGGAATGTGGTACGGGGGTGACTGGTTGAAAGAAATATTTGGTTGAGCCTAGTCTATTGTCAAGTGGTACATGGAAGTCCCAAACCTGGTCGCATTTTTCATATGTTAATAAGAGATTCTTTCCTCTTGCATTGACTGGAAAATATACATGTTTATATGTGGTTTTTATGGTTGTTATATCCTTGCTATTTCAGTTGGTTATATGTTGATTATGAGCATGTTTTATGACAATGATGATGTATGGATCTCATCATGTTTTGATCTATAAATGAATGAAAAATGAATATATGACCTAATTGATGATAATGCAGCTATTGTTATAATGCACTAATACTTCTTAGCGATTTTCAAATAAGTATGATACCCTATGCTCATATATGTTATTATGACCTATATAATGTATATTTGTGACATGTTTGATGAAATGAATGTCATGGTTGGGCTTGGTTAGGTTAATTCCCTGATCAAGTTTTGTGTTATAGGATTTTCCTTGGTGTCATTCATTGTATTGAAAATTATCATCAAGTTTCGGGTAGTGGTTGGAGAGTAGCCCTGAAAAAGTGACTTACATCTTAGAGTCTCTAGCACAGAACTGGCTGAAAACGATTACAGTCTCTCCCTTTCAGGCATTGTGGGAGTGACTGGAGGGTCCCAGGCATATGCATGCCCATGTCATAGGAGCGATGTTGGACATTGGGTTCAACACTCCCCGTGTGTTTCGTGACATGGACTAACCACCTCTCATGGATCCTAACTCTGGCGATAGTAGCGGAGACTAATGCCTGTGGGTTTTGGTCTAACAACAATCGTGATTCTAACAGGTGACTGGGGGGTTTTCAGTGAAAAGGTAATTTTACTCAAGACTTGGGCACCTAGAGGGGTGATTTAGCTTATGTTGGCCTTGAAGCTCCTAAGGAAGGTCAGTAAGGTTTTATTGTATCGATTCCACTTCCTTAAGGTGATCTGGGAGGTTGAATCACATCTTACTAACTCTTTATCACATGTTTACCCATATTGGATGGTTACTTGGGTATATGTGAGAGGAGGGTGTTACACTATGTATTGAAGGAGACTCACAATTGTTCATATTCCTCATCAAACACTTCTTTCATGTAATTTATTCCAATAATATTCCCTATAGTTGGTACTTAGAAATTTGCTTATCTCAAATCAAAGTCTTTCTTTGAAATATTTCAACAGTTTTCTCCCTTATGTGAGATGTCAATGAAATCAGTGAGTAGATATTCTAGAAAATGAATGATGCTCAATTTCTCCCACACTAATTACCAATTCACAAGAGACACTTCTAGAATATCAATTAAAATGAGATATGCACAGTTCTTTCCAATGCAGAAACCTCCTCCCAATTGAGGTTGTTTAATGTAACCCTTGCGTTGGTGGGGAGTCACATGATGCTGCCATGGGAAATAAGTCAACTAGTCATGGTTGGATACCTAGCCATGATAATTAACCTATAAAAAATAATTTTTCATTAACAAGAATGAATACAGACCATTCAACTACTCGGGCAAATCTTGCCTCCAAACAATTCACCAAGGGGAAATCTGTGGTGGTTTTCAATTCTCTGATGCTCCTCATCATTTTTTTTCCACAACATATTTTTTCCTTCTTAGTATTGAATTTTCTTTATAACCCTCCTTTCTTAGTGGCCCTCCTCATCAACCCCTTTAGCTCTTTCCTCCTTTCTTTATAAACTTTGAAATCAGATTGCAGCACAAAGGTAATTCCCAACCAAGCTGAAGGTCAAGCTATTTGCACTGTATAATGCTTTGTATTTTAAATTGCTTTAAATCTCACTTTACTTCACACACATCAAATACTTTAACAAAACATATCAATAATGTTTTTGGAACTTCATTTTCATTACATGCAGATTGAAAACGTGGTGTAAATTGTGACGGAGGGAAATTTAATTCCCATTAAAACCTATAAAGTTAAAAATAATGAGGGATTTTTAAAATAAAATATGATATATTTTCAAAGTAAAATGTATTTTTGAAATTAAATGATAATTAAGGAATTTATTTTCCAACACTTTTTCTATTATTTAGGGTTATACGTTTTTGTATTTGGCTTTCTAGATATTTTGGCACTTCCCTTGTGGTTAACTCTTTCAATACCAGGCCTTGGGCTAGCCTCTGGTTTGGATAGTTGGACATTCCATTCTCTTAAAATCACAAGGTGGTTGGTGATCTTGAAATTAGCCCTTCATGCTCTTCCCATTTACCCTTTTTCTATTTTGGCTACTCCTAAAAGTATTATAAATCAAAATAGCAATGCTCAACATTCTTTTCTCTAGGGAGGAACAAAAGAAAAAGGATGTGGCATGGGAAAAGCCTTGGCTCCCAATGGAAAAAGGTGGAAATCACCTCCAAGTTTTGAGATTCTTAATGTAATAACATGGGCTAAAATATGGTGGTAGTGGCTATAAGGGGATCATAAGCTCTGTTGCCAAATATGGAACAATAGGTATGATATAAATATTCTAATTCAAGTGCGAGTTTGGATGCCACAATTCCAACTTGGATTGTTGATTTGGAGCTTACCCTGTACTGGCAAACACCTTACCATCTAGTGGCAAGCACCTCATAAACAAATTTGGAATAATATCCCATATATTTGTGAGCTTTATGGGACTTCCCAATAACAATTTAAATTCAACTCTATGGGTTTTATTTACAATTTACAACTTGATCTCATGTAATCCACAAAATGGATAATTACTAAGTTGTGTATTAAAGTTGACTCCTTGTTTTTCATCTCCCTTATTAAAAAACACTCTCCTAGAACTACTTCCAGTAATGTTTCCCATAATTAGCACTTAGAAAGCTACTTATCTTAGATCAAATTCTTTCTCTCAAATATTCTAGTTGTTTTTCCCTCCCATGTGAGATGTCAAGGAAATCAACTAGTGGATATATTGAAAAATTAATCATGATCGATTTCTCCCACACTCATAACAATTCATGAGAGAGACTTATGTAATTCAAATTAAAAGGAGGCATCCACAAATCTTGCCATTATATGCACCCCCATCCCTATTGAAGGTGTTTAATGTAATCCTTAAGTCATATTTAGCTACCTAGCTATGTTAATTAACCTACCTCAACTTAAATTTTCATTAAGGGGAATGAATATGCACCATTCCACCACACGAGAAAATATTTTTGCCATAGAATTCACTCGGGGGGGAATTGATGGTGGTTTTTAATTCTATGATGCTCCTCATAATTTTGTCTTGATAAAAAAAAATTCCCATGTGACAGGTGCAAAGGTTTCTTCATAATCAGTCCCCTCGATCTGTGAGAAGCCTCGGGCCACAAATATGGCCTTGTATTTCTCAACACTCCCATCAACAGCTTTCTTTACCTTATAGATCCATCTCGAACCTACCACTGATTTATCATCCGACCTTGAGACAATTTCCCAAGCACTATTTTTGACAATGGAGTCATACTCCTCGACCATTGCATATACCCATGTGGGATCCTACACTGCTTTCTGTAAGGAATATGGCTCAGTCACAATACATTTTCTCATGAGAGCCATGTGTCCAGTAAATCGATCAAGAGACTGTCTTTGTCTGCGCTGTGAAGTAGGGTCTCCTACATTCTATGCAACATCAAGTCTCAGCCTATCAGCTTATGTGGTATGCCTTCTGCCAGTTCTAATGTTTGGCTCTGCATGAGTAGACTCCTCCACTCCATGAACCTCCTATTATGGCTGATCCACATCTAGAGACTCATCTTTGGGAACCAACAGTTCCTCCTCCGCATGCAAGTCCAGCTCCCTCTCAAGCAACAACAGCATGGCTTTCCCCTCATCGAATTTTATATCCCGTTGTATAACAAACATCTTACTGTTAGGAAAATACACACGATAATTATGGGTTGTTTCAGTGTACCCCACAAATATCCCAACTTCAGCATTCGGCTCGAGCTTCTTCCTGGCATTCTTGGTCACATGCACATAAACCGATGAGCCAAAAATCTTAAAGTGTGAAACATCTAGTTTCTTACCAGTGAAAGCTTCTTTAGGTGTACTCATGCTAAGTACTCTATGAAGACAACGGTTTTGCACATAAACCGTAGTGTTGCATGATTCCTTCCACAAATGCATTAGTAGGCCCTGATCATGCAACATCGCTCGTGTTGCACCCATGATCGTTCTGTTCTTCCTCTTTGCAACCCCATTTTTCTATGGGTTATGAGGCACTATAAGTTCTCTTCGAATTCCTTCTTTGCTACAAAAGTCTTTGAATTCATTAGATAGTATTCTCCACCATTATCACTCCTCGGAGTCTTCACTTGCTTCCCTGACTCTTTCTCCACCAATGCCTTAAACTCACAGAACTTTGAGAATGTTTGATCCTTCTTCTACATGAAGAAGATCCGACATTTACGAGAAAATTCATCAACAAAAATAACATAATACATATGTTTTTTTGTTGAAGAAATCGAGAATGGTCGACACACGTCTGTGTGAACTCTCTCTAGGATCACTGAAGCACAGTTCTCCTTTTCATGAAAGGTAGAATTTACATACTTCCCCATGGTGCAACCCTTGCATTGATCTAACTGAGCAAGTGTTCCCATTGGAAGTCTAGTAGATATTTGCTGCATGACTTTCAAGGATCCATGATGAAGATGGCCCAATCTTCTATGCCATAATTTTCCCTCATCCCGGCTCACCACTTTTTTCGCCTTTCCCATCATGGAAACGTAGCCATCTACCTCCAAATTGTAGATATTCTTAACTCAAATCCCTATCCTCTTGGCTTGACCCATTTTTTTATGTCACAGGAAACATTTTCCATCGCTGAAAAAAATGTCATAGCCTCTGTCCTCCAACATTGCGACTGAGACGAAGTTTTTCTTCAGACCTGGAACATGCATAAACGTTTACAATTTAAATGGTTTACCTAACTTGCTCTAAAATTTAATGGTACCAATACTAGTCACAATGTATCTTCCATCGTCGCCCGTCTCTATACGCATTTGGAGATATTTCTCCTCCAAGTAACTGAAAATCTCCTTATCTCCCGTGTTGTGGAAGGAAGCACCACTATCCAAATACCACACCGATCCCAATGCACTTGACACCATGCATGCGATCAAGGAGAATTCAAGTTCAAATTGCGAGGCAAGGGCCTGACCAGCTGCAGATCCAACAACCCTCCTGTTCTTCTTCTTCTGCGGATAGTTAGTAGCGAGTTGCCCATGTTTGTGACAGTGAAAACACTTCACCTTGGACAAATCTAGTTTATTTCCTTTTGACTCAGATTTAGAATGGAATTTCTTCTCCTTCCCCTTCTTTTCCTTGGCAGCCAAAGCACAATCCTCTTCATCATCATGCTTTTATGAAGAGCCATCTCTGGTGTTCCGCCTAAACTCCTCCTGCACTAGATCCGACCACAGTTGTTCCCAATCAAGTAGTTTTTCCCGTCTGTTGACAGAGTCTTCATAACAGTTCCAACTCTTAGGAAGTCCCAAGAGAGCCAAGCTTACCAAATCATCGTCAACAACAGTTATTCCCACACTCACCAGTTCATCCCGACATTGGACAAAATTCGTGAGATACTTTGGAATAATGTCACCCTTTTCCATCTTGATCTTCTCGAGTTTATCTTTGAGCGCCAATTTCCCATGGTCGATGTTGCTTTGGAAAATATATGTCAAAACCTTCCACATAACATATGGTGTGGATTTCCCATGAAGGCTTGAGACAATGTGGTCTCGTACACCTTCCAACAAAATCCTCCTCGCCTTTGCAACTTTCTTTTTCCATGCATCAAGTAATGCAGCATTTGTCGAAGTGGGCTTAGGAACATCATTATCGACAAATTCCTTCAAGCCATTATCTTTGAACACCACCTCCATCCCGTCCTTCCAGGAAATGTAGTTCAAGCTGCCCTCGAGTGCATACTCTAGCCGCAAGCCATTGAAAGCCATTTTGATGTTAACTCAACTGTAGCACCTAGAAAGTCTTTCTGCAAATTCGAATTCTTTCTACCAACAAAATCAGCTCCTGCTTCAAAATTTCAATATCATGTGCTCTTATACCATGTAGAAATTTTAATACAAATTATGTATTTCACATGGATTCTCCTGATCCAAAAATTATATGCCACTATTAAATACATAATCACTTCTACAAAAATCTTTGCGAAATTTAAAACACAATCGCCAATTGCAATATCATGAAGAAAGATCAATCACACATAACATAAATGTTTTTACCGGGAAAGCATAAAGCTAAAAACCCCACTATCATATATTATGTATATATCATGGATCACAAAACAATATCATACAAAACTCTAATCCAAGAGCTCTCAGTACAATATACAATCATCTCACATTGTCATACAGAAATTGGCAAATTCATGTGCCAATTTACTTCTTCCAGATAACCGGCCTCAACTGTGCAATCCCAGCTGATAGAAATCCCTGAATGAATGGAATCCTACTTGCCTTGATTGCGCAATCCTCATGGGGACATACAATGTGTGTGTGGTTGCATGAGTGCACCCACTAATGTCACAACTGATAGTAAAACTATCCCCTTCATCTACATCTCAACTGGGTCTCCACTGGATCTGACATGCATGTAGTTAGCAGTAGTAAATATTCAGTTTCATGTGAGACCACTGATTGTGAATTAATTAATAATTAATTCACTGATCTCTCACTAGTGTATCTTCAATTACAACTAGCACAACTGAGTTTAACTCACTTAACTGAGTTAAACTACTTTACAACTCACATAACTACACTTCCAACTCAGTTACAACCTCGAATCACTCAATTACAACTATGTCCACTTGCATGTCCCACCAACCAACCTTTTAGCTCGAATTTCCTATAGCTAACCGATTTGCCACTTCAGTTAAATATTTCCAAGTGCTCATTGAGAATAGATTATTGTTTATTGTCCAACTAATATTAAGGGATAATAATAGTCGTCATGCATCATAAATAGACATGTGATCTATAATTAGAAATCACACATACATCTATAAATAGAATTTTCTCATCCACCTATAATTAAACATCATCTATAAAGAGAATTTTCTCCTGCATCTAAAAATAGACCACCACCTAAAAATAGCTTGAGGCTCCATCCTAGTGTAGGTGCTTAATTTCCACTAGGATCTTCTTGTTTAATCTCAATATTCCTTATATTTTGAAATGTATGAAAAGAAAGCTACATCCACATTTATTTTATATTAATGGTTTTTTTTTTTTTATGTGATAAAAATTTAGGGAAAAAAATGTGTAAAAGGAAATAGAAAAATATTGATGGATACATATTTATTAGTGATTAAAATAGATATATTTGAGTATGACATTTTTTTTTCCATAGAATTCTTGGGCAAGTTCTTATTAAAGCAGCTTAATTGACCAACAATCCAGTAATCCACATAATTACCTTCAGAAAGTATGAAACACATAAGAAAAACAGAGTGTAACTTAAGATCAGATAAAGTACTTTTAAACCTAGTCTGCTTTCAGTCAACACCAAGGGAAACTTTCAGAATCTGCCTTTGGATAAAAGAATCTAGGAATCAGGGCAAACCATATCTTCTCTAGTCTAACTTTAATAGCAAATAATGGAAATAACATTCGAGAACAATGTTTGAGCAAACAAAAGGACGAGGGAACGCCAACATTCCTAACTGTTTAAACTGTATTGAATCATTCTTAAATAAACAAATCTGAATAAAACATTAAGATAAAGATTTCTCAGCCAGAGAAGGTTACTGCTATACAGAAAATCCTAACCCTGTTTAAACTGTTCTTTACAGAGGGAAAATGAACAATATGGCATACATAGAAGGAAAACGATTAACAAAGAAAGAAGCACTTCACTAGTGATAAAGACTAGGATCCCAAGAAACAGCTTTTATATTGATGTCAAACCAGTTACAATCTTCAAGTCCAATGTTTTAGTTCAGCAATCATCTTCACTATTCAACCTAACTACTCTAGCACAAACAGAGCTTCAAGGGCCAGTGAACACTATGTACAAATAGAAGTCTCGAGCTCAAGTGTATTTCAAAGTTCTGCAACCAACAATTTCTCATCTTCCGCAGAAGTACTTATAGGAAGATGAGGAGGTGAGATTTTAACAAAATATCTCAAGGATAATTAATGCAGAGTGAAGACTTCTCGGCCCTTTGAGAGGCTCGAGGAAGAAATTTACAGGTGGATCACTACATTAACTGTTTCGCAATAAATATCAAAGCACGGTGGAAGCTTTGTTTGACCTGAAGACTCTTGTGTATGTTTTGGAGCTTCTGCCAGATATTTATTATTGGTTTCCTTGCGAAATAACTCCTTGGAAATGCGGGGGCAGATCTTCTTCCAGCGATGCTTGACCTCATTCTGAATGTTGTTTAGAAGATGACAATTATTTTTAACGTATTGAGGAATCAATTCGCCTTTGATGTACGGTACAGTGTATGTATGATGGCTACTTTGGGTTTTCTTTAGCCCATGTGTTTTGAGTCGGGGATTGAGCTTTTGATAAATTTGTCTTAGCCGTAATCCCTATAATCTTGTCTTCAATCTTCTTTCTTGTGCTTTATTCTCAAAGCAATCTCTTTAACTTTGTTTGATTTAAACAGTGTCTTGTCGATGTCAGACCACTTGCTTGGGCTACGGCATCCATACTCATAAATCTTGTGAAACATGGAATAGAGCCGCGTGAATGGCTTCTAATGGTTCTTTTAGATAGCTCGAAGGCACAGGAAACGTCTTTCCCAACCCTCGGCTTTCCTTCATTCTATA
>JAXQQM020089115.1:0-34091 GCA_034641835.2 Pinus albicaulis
TTGTAACACCTCCTAATTCAAGAGATTTTTTTTTTTTTTTCCTCCCCCTATCTAATATCTCAGTTAAGATTTTTCTCCTACGATAATGTCCTAACAACATTCAATATTTCCCCATGTGTACCTTAAAACCCATTATATAAAGTTTCATAACATGAGGTGTTCTGGATCTAATATAAATCCAGAACAGCTGTTCCATAACAACTGTTCCATATATATATTTATATATCACTTGTTCCATATATAAATTCATAACAGCTGTTCCATATATATATTTATATATCACTTATATAATAATAAACACCTATTCCATATACATATTTATATATCACATATATATAGGTATAGAGCCTTTGATAACTCGCTTGCGCATATATAGGTATATAACTCATCTATATAGATACCCCAATACATTCACCATCGTTACAATTCATTTTAATGCACACACACCTATACAAATGACCCATAAAGGAATATATGACCATATGCATATAGATAGCCATTTTACTGACATTATTTATTTGCGCTTGCAGATATATATATATACATAGCACACATGTGCGAAAGGGCAACCTACTCTTATAATCGGCATATATATATATGTTGACAACCAAATCGAACTTCGCCTTACGCCTATACTATACCTATTACGCAGATACCTTACCCATACGTTTAAATACGTTGGTGTATGTCAGGTACAACGTATACTTGTTATCAATTCCGTAGATGTATGATTCGACGCCCGTTTCATATTAGCATGGCGGACTGTGGATCATTAAAACAATGATTCACTATTAAATATGGAGCGCCGAACCCCACCAATTTCTGTATAACCCAAACCCTGATCATGGATTTTGTTGGCGTCGTTTTATTAATCAACTCTGATAATAAATTATTCGTGACACATTATATCATCATGATTTATACTCTTACGCCATGACAGTTTGTAATGCGTGTTGCCCGCCACGCCTATGGACGTCTCTGCATTATACAATTCAGAGCACCAGGTCGAATGCGTCGAATCATAATCGTTTCAGTTTGTGCCGGCGTGCATATGATTTGTTTGTTTGGTTATACGCATAGTACGCACCATGCATACTGGATCTGAATGGAGACAGTCGTGTAGCTTAGGGTTCTGACTGATCTGCCTTCATTTGCGATTACATTAAAATGTTTTGATGGTTTTTGTACACAGGGAAGGCGTCTTGCACAGGAGTTTGAGGTACCAGACGCCGGCGCTTGCAGATTCATGCCCGCAAGAAATTTGCGTGTACCGCGGCTAGTTGTCGATCCAGACTGGCCCAGTACTGCGTGAGTCAATGTCTGCTTCTCAGTACCTCGTCGGCAACTCCATTTCATCCACGTGTACCCTGATGTTGGCTCAGCTGGTTTTTCCGAATCAACTTGGAGATTTTTCTGATTTGTTTGGGGCAGTGGGATGAGGGTTTCACCTACCCTTCCCATCCGGCTCTGCAGCAAACCTCAACGTACTCTCCTTCCCTTCGTGTTATATAGCTGGCTCAACTCACAGGTCGAGTCGTATTCCAGTTGTTGTGTTTGTATTTTTTTTTACACCCTTCGTCCAGAAGGCGCGAGTCTCTTCCGATGGATTTGAGGCGGAAACACTATGGCGATTTAAGAGTATTGGCTCTGGCTCTGGAGGGAAGTTTGAGCATAGGGTTTATATTCTACACCCTAGTTCGATCTCGTCAGGTTCTATGTTTTTAATTTTTTTATAGTTTTGTTTTGTTTTTTTTTTTTTTTTATATTCGACTTGAGACTAATGCGACCGGTTTTCTTTTGCAGGTCTCTTGACCGCTAAGCTTATTACGCCCTTACCTGGACCGCAGCCATAGGCTTTCCTCCAGCTACAGGCCACCCGCTTTGACTCTATTTTCGTCTGCGTTCTGACGCAACTCTCAGATTTAATAGCGTCCATGGTCGATAGCATTCCTATGGCTGTCGTGCCAATATGTGTTGTTTTATTTAATGGCGTACTGCGCTCTGTTTCTTTTCTTTTTTTCAAAACGACTTACATATGTCAAGTTCGAGTTACTGTTATACCAGTACAGAGGTTCATGCCTCTAGTTTATTTTCGTGCGTTCAGCACTCTAGCATTATTGATAATCAATACTGACTGTCGGGACCTATGGTTGACTAGTTGTATGTTTCCATTTGCCTATCTAACTCGTACTGAGATTAGTGGCGTAATAGCCCTTCGGTTCCAAAGCTTTTCGTTTGTGTTTATTGCATATGGCGTCGACCGCTAACGAACCCTGCCAAGGAGAAAACGAGCTTTAACTTTGGTAACTCCCTTCTCAACGTGATTTCGCCCTCTGTACATTTTTTTTTTTTAATTTCGTATACTATTGTTCCTCGGACTCAAAATATCCAGATCTGCACTGGCGTTGAGAATGAAATATACTACCTTGAGGCAGAGCAATTTTCTTTCCTCTAGAGCCATATGCCCATTCGATACCCTGCGTACCGGTTGGGTGCTCGGCCCGGCTATCGTCGCGCTCATTCGTAGTTGTATAGTTGGGTCGGGTGCCTGCCAGTGTTTAAAAATGACTATCCATGCGACAGATCGAAATCGTATAATAGACAATCATGGATATAATAGGAATCACATGGATGTATAAAACAATCTGGTTAAATTGCATATCGTGTTAAAATAGACCCTAAATCACCGAGGGCGTTAATAGCTGTTCCATTCGAGGTTATTTGCTGTTCCATTTCATAGTAAGTCGAATAGTCATTAGGGTTTAATATGGTTGGACCGTGCGCCAAGTCGCATCGACATATAATACATGTATATATATATCTCACCAAAATATTCTTTTATACTCGTTGATTTACAATGAGTCATGGGTTTAACTCACAGCTCTTACATTTCAATTTTAATGCATGCATATATGTATTGTTGTTAATTTGGTTTGCGGCATTTATATTCTATTTTCCATTGGATGTATACATATATGTATTCGATGGTACTTGAATAGAAGACATAAATAGTAAATTAAGTCTTTCACTATTATTCTTGGTTCAATGATTTAAGGTAGCTTAGAAATGCAATATATATATATATATATATACTTATAATTGTTATAAAATCTTATAGACTAGAAATTCTCTTTCTCCAACATAAATTTTGAATTTCATATTTTGATGTCTTTACTTTCATCCTTTTGGATTTGTACCATGTAAACTTCAGTTCTGCTACAATATTTTTTCATAATATACATATGAGCATATAATATTACATTTGTATCGACAGGGAACAAGATAGTATTTAATTATTTGTAGAGACTAAGTAACTTCAGATTTAAACCGACATTGGTTTAGAGTTTCTGGGGTTTCTATTCTATGGATTTCTAGTCTACAACTAAACAGAATCTGGAAGGTGAAGGCCTTAGGATGGATTCTGTTAAATGTAGTACTTACATAAATCATACAAATTCTCTTAAGTTTTATATGTAGCTAATTCATACCATAATATATCAAAATGAACAATAATTTCATAAACATACCACTGTGGCAAATGACCAACCTCCCAACCTTAGAATCCTCTTTGTCTCCCAGGATTCACCCCCGAGCTGAGATCACCTCCTAAGACAGATCAACCCCTGATCTGCTTAGGAGCAGCTTATTTAAGCTCATATTTCCCCAAAGCATGTTTCTAATTCTGCGTCCAGAATAGCAGGATGCTTTCTTTCCTGTTTAGCCTAGGCTTCCCATTTTGGGACTCTTTAAAGCTGTTTTAAGCTTTTCCTCAGCTTTTCTAGCGTTTCTCACCTCTTCCCAACTACTTTCCTCTTCATTGAGGAAATTTAGATTCCTCCTCAAATCTAAATTAATTTCTTTCAAGGATTTTTGAAAGATTTTGGGGATTTGTTGCCTTATCCATCCTCATGGATTTGGCAAGTGATCTCTAATTCTCATCTTGGTCAAAATGCACAATCATTTTATTTATTTCCTCAAATAAAATATGCAATTAAATTCACACCATACTTATCCCTTGGGGTCCACCCCCTTAGGATTAAAGTTCAACTGTCTAACTTTAAAAATTCAACACACAAATTGGGGGTATTACATATTCCCCCTCTGAAAATAAACACCGTCCTCGGTGTTGCTATTCAACTACTAGAGTTCATTTAAACAAAAATGGATATTTCTCCATCATTTCAGCTTCCCTTTCCCAGGTGGCTTCTTCAGAAGTAAAGTGCTTCCACTGCACTTTTACTCTGGCCACTGTTCTGTTTCTCAACTCAATTTCTTCCCGCTCCAATATTTGAAGCGGTTCTGGCAGAAACTCCCCTTCTGGTTCCACCTGTACAACATTCCAATCAACTATGTGAGAAGCATCATGCACATATCTTTTTAGTAATGAAATATGAAACACATCATGCACTCTAACATGGGGTGGTAAGGCCAGTTTGTAAGCCACTGGTCCCACCCTTTCTAAAATTTCAAAAGGCCCACAACATCTAGGAGCAATTTTTGCACAACTTCCAGCATAAAGTGTGCTCTTTTTAGGTTTGATGCGCAAATACACATGATCCCCCACTTTGAATTCTCGGTGCACTCTTTTCTTATCAGCATAGCTTTTCTGGCGATCTTGTGCTGCCTTGATATTTCTTTGTATCTGTTTAACAATTCTCTCCATCTCTTGTAAGGCATCAGGTCCCAACACTAATTTATCTTCTGGTTGGCTCCAGCTCAAAGGAGTACGACACTTCCTTCCATATAGTGCCTCAAACGGACTCATTTTAATAGAAGATTGGTAACTGTTATTATAGGAAAATTCAGCTAGATGCAGATACTCCTCCCACTTTGATGGTCTGTCCATCACATACATTCTCAACATATCCTCTAAAATTTGATTCGTCCTTTCTGTTTTCCCATCAGTTTGAGGGTGATAGGCAGTACTAAAATTCAGCTTAGTACCCATCCCTCCAAACAATCCCTTCCAAAATGCTGCTGTAAACTTAGCATCTCGATCTGAAACAATTTCCTTGGGAACTCCATGAAGCCTTACTATCTCCTTCCGGAAAACATTTGCTACTTGAGCTGTTCCGAAAGTAGATTTCACTGGTATAAAGTGGGCAGCTTTGGTTAACGTGTCTACTACCACCATTACAGAATCATGCTGGTATTTGTTTTTAGGTAGTCCTGTTATAAAATCCATGGAGACTGTTTCCCATTTCCACTCTGCAATGGGCAAAGGGTTTAAAAGACCTGCTGGATGTTGATGCTCCACCTTAACCAGTTGACATTCCATACATCTACTTAGATAATCTGCCACATCTCTCTTCATTCCTGGCCAGAACAACTTCTTTTTCAAGGCGGTTAACATCTTCTGATATCCTGGATGTCCTGCATAAGGTTGTTTGTGATATTCATCTAAAATTTCTTTTTTTAATGACTCTACATTAGGAATATACAGCCTGTTCTTGTAATATAGTAGCCCTTTTTGATTTTGAGTGAAATCAGTTTTATCCCTTTTCTGTAGCTTCACCAATAAGTCTTCATAGTTTGAGTCTTGGCTTGCTGCTTTTCTTACCAACTCTTCTATCTCAATTTGGCCACTACTCCCAATACTGTTTAAATTTTGACAAGCATTTCTACTTAAGGCATCAGCAACTTTATTTTATTTTCCCTTGATATGCTTTATATCCATATCAAATTCACTTAGAAAGGACAGCCATCTGGCTTTTCTTGCATTCAGGTCAGTTTGGGAGAAAAAATATTTGAGGCTAATATGATCAGTCATCAATGTGAACTTCTTCCCCAGTAGATAGTGCCTCCACATTTTTAAAGCATGTATAACAACTGCAAATTCCAAATCATATGCACTATAATTCTGTTCATGTATTTTCAGTTTCCTAGATTCATATGCAATGACTGAATTTTCCTGCAACAGGACTCCTCCCAGCCCTTCTCTGCAAGCATCTGTACATACAACAAATTCTTTATCAGGATCATCAATTTTTAATATAGGGGCTGAAATAAGTTTTTGTTTCAATTGTTCGAAACTGTTTTGACATTTCTCAGTCCACACGAACTTGACACCCTTTGTTTGCAATGAAGTAATGGGATGTGCGATGGCAGAAAATATTTCCACAAATCTACGATAGTAGCCTGCCATCCCCATGAATGACCTTACTGCTGAAACATCAGTTGGAACTGGCCATTCCTTAATTTCTTTTATCTTTTCAGGATCAACCGCAAGCCCTTTTTCAGAAATAATATGACCCAAATATTGAATCTTATCCTTGTAAAATTCACATTTACTGAACTTGGCATATAGCTGATTTTCTTTCAGAGTTTGCAACACTATTCTCAGATGTTCCTTGTGTTCCTCTTTGTTTTTGGAATAAACTAAAATATCATCTATGAACACCAAGACAAATTTATCCAAATACTTATTTAACACACTGTTCATTAGGCACATAAAGGTGGCAGGGGCATTCGTCAGACCAAAAGGTAGGACTACAAATTCGTAGTGTCCATACCTGGTTCGAAAAGCTGTTTTGCTAATATCTTCTTCCTTGATTCTGAGCTGGTGATACCCAGTCCTTAAGTCAATCTTTGAAAATACTGAGGCCCCTCTCACTTGATCAAAAAGATCATCAATTCTAGGGAGTGGATATCTATTCTTAATGGTCAACTTGTTTAGTTGACGATAGTCAATGCACATCCTAAAAGTTCCATCCTTCTTTTTAACAAATAGAACAGGTGCTCCCCACGGAGACACACTTGGTCTAATATAACCTTTATCCAATAGTTCTTGCAGCTGCATCTTCAGCTCCATAAGTTCTGGCAGACTCATCCGATAGGGGGCTCGGGAAACTGGTGTAGCTCCTGGCACCAGATCTATGGAAAAGTCAATTTCTCTTTTGGGGGGGAGATGAGGAATATCCTCTGGAAAAACTTCTTTAAATTCCCTTACCACCGGTAACTCATTCAGTAGATTTTCTTCCGTCCTCTGTTCTACTTCTTCCACATGTACTGCATAAACTTGGTATCCTTTTCTAGCTGTTATTTTTAGTTGTAAGGCTGATATTTGTCTTACTGAAATGGATTTTGGTTTCCCTTTTAGTGTAAAAGGTTTTCCTTCTTCATCCACACAATGCAGGGTTTTATCCCAGCAGTTCATCAAAGCTTTCTTCTTTTCCAGCCAATCCATTCCAATCAGCAGATCATAGGATCCTAATGGCAATATGTTCAAATTTACTTCTGTTGGAAAGCCATTTAATTGTATTGCTGTTTTGGGAAATTTATGTGTGACTTTTCTCTTAGTTCCAGTGGCCAACTGTACCAACCATGACTGCTGAAATTTTTCAGGTTTAATTTTACATTTTTCTACAATTCCAGGACTAATGTAACTCAAAGAAGCACCTGGATCAATCAAAACAATAATAGGTAGGTCAGAAATCTTACCCTCCATTTCCACCATGGTTGCTTGATGTTCTGCTTGCCGATTTTCCAAGGCTGCACTGATAGTTGGTATATTTCTGGCTATGTCATTTACTGTTGTTGCCTCTCGCTCTCTGCTGATCATGTGTATATTTCGATGGGGGTAGTCCCTCATCATATGGGGTTCTCCACAGCCCCAACATTTCAAAGGTTCCTTCATTCTGACTGTCCCTTCCTTTTTATTGTTCCCTTCTACTGTTTTTGAAGCCACTTGGGACTGAGCAGTTTGACTTTCTTTTGGTTTATTGAATTTTTTCCGCTGATGATCTCTACCAAAATTTCTTAGATATGCTGGTTTTGGTCTTTTACCTTTGAAATCACCCTTGTTCAGCCAGCTCTTCCCTTTTTCAGCTTTACCTTTAAACTACTGATATCATAATCTTGCTTTTCTAACAGCCTCATCCATTGTCTTTGGATTGTCAAACTCAATTTTCTCCTTGTACACAGTAGGCAAACAATTTAAAAACCTTTGCACTTTTTCCTTTTCTTCCCTAATGTAAGGGACATACCTCAATAAATTAGTAAACTTAGTGACAAACTCATCAATAGAGAGTTGTCCTAGTCTAAGTTCATGGAATTATTTTGCTTTATCATCATAATAATGTTCATTCAAATAACGATTATTGAACTTAGTCTGAAAATCTTCCCAAGTAACTGTCTTTTCGTCAATGGCATGCACCATTTTTGTCTCTTCCCACCACAGTGTAACCTTTCCTTGTAGCTGATACACAGCTAATCTGGCCTTCAGATTGCTTTCATATTCATAAACTTGGAAATACTTAATCATGTTCAGTAACCAAGCTTCAGCATCTTCTTCCTTCTCCCCATCATAAGAGGGAGGTTTGATCTTTCTAAATTCTCCCTGCAATTCTCTTTTCTGCTTATGTTGATGTCTAGCTGCATCCTCATCCTCAGACTCATCCATCTTTCTTTTTCCAGAACCTTCGCCTTCCTGGCTGTTCCGGGAAGTTAGCTCTCTTATGAGCTTTTCCTGCTCCTTACTGGCTGAGGACAACATGTCATTCTGGCTTCTTAATTCAGCCAATTCGCGTTGCATCCTGTGCAACATGGCCATTACCGGGGCATTGGAATCTGGAGTAGCAAACTCATCACGCAGATCCACATAAATTCCTCCCTCTTCAGCCATTTTAGCACCACTGTACACACTCATACATTTGATTAGTAAGACAACAAAACCAATCTATACAATGTTCAATAATATTTAGAATTCAGTGAGCACAATAACAACAGCCCAATTTTTGCACTTGGGCTCCGATACCATTTGTAACACCTCCTAATTCAAGAGATTTTTTTTTTTTTTCCTCCCCCTATCTAATATCTCAGTTAAGATTTTTCTCCTACGATAATGTCCTAACAACATTCAATATTTCCCCATGTGTACCTTAAAACCCATTATATAAAGTTTCATAACATGAGGTGTTCTGGATCTAATATAAATCCAGAACAGCTGTTCCATAACAGCTGTTCCATATATATATTTATATATCACTTGTTCCATATATAAATTCATAACAGCTGTTCCATATATATATTTATATATCACTTATATAATAATAAACACCTATTCCATATATATATTTATATATCACATATATATAGGTATAGAGCCTTTGATAACTCGCTTGCGCATATATGGGTATATAACTCATCTATATAGATATACCAATACATTCACCATCGTTACAATTCATTTTAATGCGCACACACCTATACAAATGACCCATAAAGGAATATATGACCATATGCATATAGATAGCCATTTTACTGACATTATTTATTTACGCTTGCAGATATATATATATACATAGCACACATGTGCGAAAGGGCAACCTACTCTTATAATCGGCATATATATATATATATGTTGACAACCAAATCGAACTTCGCCTTACGCCTATACTATACCTATTACGCAGATACCTTACCCATACGTTTAAATACGTTGGTGTATGTCAGGTACATCGTATACCTGTTATCAATTCCGTAGATGTATGATTTGACGCCCGTTTCATATTAGCATGGCGGACTGTGGATCATTAAAACAATGATTCACTATTAAATATGGAGCGCCGAACCCCACCAATTTCTGTATAACCCAAACCCTGATCATGGATTTTGTTGGCGTCGTTTTATTAATCAACTCTGATAATAAATTATTCGTGACACGTTATATCATCATGATTTATACTCTTACGCCATGACAGTTTGTAATGCGTGTTGCCCGCCACGCCTATGGACGTCTCTGCATTATACAATTCAGAGCGCCAGGTCGAATGCGTCGAATCATAATCGTTTTGGTTTGTGCCGGCGCGCATATGATTTGTTTGTTTGGTTATACGCATAGTACGCACCATGCGTACTGGATCTGAATGGAGACAGTCGTGTAGCTTAGGGTTCTGACTGATCTGCCTTCATTTGCGATTACATTCAAATGTTTTGATGGTTTTTGTACATAGGGAAGGCGTCTTGCACAAGAGTTTGAGGTACCAGACGCCGGCGCTTGCAGATTCATGCCCGCAAGAAATTTGCGTGTACCGCGGCTAGTTGTCGATCCAGACTGGCCCAGTACTACGTGAGTCAATGTCTGCTTCTCAGTACCTCGTCGGCAACTCCATTTCATCCACGCATACCCTGATGTCGGCTAAGTTGGTTTTTCCGAATCAACTTGGAGATTTTTCTGATTTGTTTGGGGCAGTGGGATTAGGGTTTCACCTACCCTTCCCATCCGTCTCTGCAGCAAATCTCAACGTACTCTCCTTCCCTTCGCTTTATATAGCTGGCTCAACTCGCAGTTGAGTCGTATTCCAGTTGTTGTGTTTGTATTTTTACACCCTTCGTCCAGAAGGCGCGAATCTCTTCCGAGGGATTTGATGCGGAAACACTATGGCAATTTAAGAGTATTTGCTCCGGCTCCAGAGGGAAGTATGAGAATAGGGTTTATATTCTGCACCCTAGTTCGATCTTGTCATGTTCTATGTTTTTAATTTTTATAGTTTTGTTTTTTTTCTTTTCGGCTTGAGACTAATGCGGCCGGTTTTCTTTTGCAGGTCTCTTGACCGCTAAGCGTATTACGCCCTCACCTGGACAGCATACATAGGCTTTACTTCAACTATAAGCCGCTCCCTTTGGATCCATTTTCGTCTGCATTCTGACGTAACTCTCAGATTTAATAGCGTCCATGGTCGATAGCATTTCTATGGCTATCGTGCCAATATGTGTGGTTTTATTTAATGGCGTATTGCGCTCTGTTTCTTTTGTTGTTTCAAAACGATTTACATATGTCAAGTTCGAGTTACTATTATACCAGTACAGAGGTTCATGCCTCTGATTTATTTTCGTGCGTTCAGCACTCTAGCATTATTGATATTCAATACTGACTGTCGGAACCTATGGTTGACTAGTTGTATGTTTCCATTTGCCCTATCTAATTCGTACTGAGATCAGCGGCGTAATAGCCATTCGAGCCCAAAGCTTTTCGTTTGTTTTTGTTGTAGATGGCATCGATCGCTAACGAACCCCGCCAAGGAGAAAACGAGCTTTAACGTCGGTAACTCCCTCCGCAACGTGATTTCGCCCTCTGTACATTTTTTTGTTTTAGTTTGTATTCTACTGTTGCTCGGCCTCAAAATATCCAGACCTGCACTGGCGTTGTGAATGAAATATACTACCTTCAGGCAGAGCCATTTACTTTCCTCGAGTGCCATATGCCCATTCGATACCCTGCGTACCGGTTGGGTGCCCGGCCCGGCTATCATCGCGTTCATTCGTAGTTGTATAGTTGGGTCGGGTGTCTGCCAGTGTTTAAAGACGACTACCCATGCGACCGATCGAAATCATATGATAGAAAATCATGGATATAATAGGAATCACATGAATGTATAAAACAATCTGGTTAAAACGGTCTGGATTAAATTGCATATCATGTTAAAACAAACCCTAAAATGCCGAGGGCGTTAATAGATGTTCCATTCGAGCTTATGGTCGTGAAACGAGCCCATTTCATAATAAGTCGAATAGTCATTAGGGTTTAATATGGTTGGACTGTGCGCCAAGTCGCATCGACATATAATACATGTATATATATATCTCACCAAAATATTCTTTTATAATCGTTGATTTACAATGAGTCATGGGTTTAACTCAGGGCTCTTACGTTTTAATTTTAATGCAGGCATATATGTATTGTTGTTAATTTGGTTTGCGGAATTTATATTCTATTTTCCATTTGATGTATACATATATGTATTCGATGGTACTTGAATAGAAGACATAAATTGTAAATTAAGTCTTTCACTATTATTCTTGGTTCAATGATTTAAGGTAGCTTAGAAATGCAATATATATATATATATATACTTATAACTGTTATAAAATCTTATAGACTAGAAATTCTCTTTCTCCAACATAAATTTCGAATTTCATATTTTTTCATGTCTTTACTTTCATCCTTTTGGATTTGTACCATGTAAACTTGATTCTGCTGTCTTTTTTCATAGTATACATATGGACGTATAATATTACATTTGTATCGGCAGGGAACAAGATATCATTTAATTATGCTGTAGAGATTAAGTAACGGTTAAACCGACATTAGTTTAGTGTTGCAGGGTTTCTACTCTACAACCGGTCGCAGCCTTTATCCTCTGAATCTGGAAGGTGAATGCCTTAGGATGGATGCTGTTAAATGTAGTACTACAATTACTCATACAAATTCTCTTAAGTTTTATATGTAGCTAATTCATACCATCATAAAATAAAATAACAAGAATTCCAGAGCATACCACACAATCTGCAATTGACCAACCTCCCAACCTTAGAATCCTCTTTATCTCCCAGGATTCACCCCCGAGCAGAGATCACTAAGACGGATCGACCTGCGATGCAGCAAGACGACAGCTTAAGCTCATATTTCCCCAAAGCATGTTTCTAGTGCGTCGAGAATAGCCGGGGATGCTTTCTTTTGTTTAGCACAAGGCTTCCCATTTTGGGACTCTTTAAAGGCCCATTTTAAGCTTTTCCTCGAAGCTTTCGACTTTTTCTCACCTCTTCCAAGCTAGCACCCTCTTCATTGGGGAAATTTAGATTCCCTCCTCAAATCCTAAATTAATTTCTTTGAGGATTTCTGAAAGATTTTGGGGATTTGTTGCCTTATCCATCCTCATGGATTTGGCAAGTGATCTCTAATTCTCATCTTGGTCAAAATGCACAATCATTTATTTATTTCCTGGAAATAAAATGTCTCAAATACATTCACACCATACTTATCCCTTGGGGTCCACCCCCTTAGGATTAAAGTTCAAATGTCTAACTTTAAAAATTCAACACACAAATTGGGGGTGTTACAATTATGTTATAAATTATTGTCCTTATCCCATTTCATTTAACCTAATTCCGTCAACATGTTTATTAATTAATTTAATTAAACCTATTTCCTTGTTTTTATCAATTAATTCCTCTACTTCATTGACTTGTTCCATCCACAAGTTTAACCGCATATTTTGATGTGTTCTACTTTGTGTGAGAGGAATACAAAACCTTATTACATGTTGTGCACTTGTTCTTGGCCTTCTTAGCCTCATCCTCATTATAAAGATTAACATATGCATTAATTTTATTACTTTTAGTATTCTTTTGGATGCATTTCAAAATTTAGTAACCAATTTTATGAATTTTTAAGTCATATAATATATGACCTCAACCTCCACATGGACTTCTCGGTTTTTAGAAATTTTTACCTCCACCTGCAAGCATTACTAGCAATGTTTTCACACTTCTTATTTAAGTTGGACTACAAATACCATCGTTCCCTATTTTGGTCTCCTAGATCACTATCCCTTCCCCTACTTATCAAAATTACTTGAATTTATTCTTGGGTGAAAATCACATTCTCAACTTCACTCTCACTTCTCTTTTGCCTTGGGTTTCATGTTCAATGATTTTTTTAACGAAAATATCTTATAATGAAGCCATTCAATCCTTCCAAGTTTCACTCCAACCTAGTAAATATATTTTCTTTTGTCTTTAAACCAATGGTCCCCATTACAAGTAATATGTTATTTTATTTCCTATGTTATTATTAAATTATTTGTATTTGTTTCTATAGAAGGTTAATGTATTCCAATTTTTTTGGGTCAATGTAAAAGGAAAATATATGTAATAATAATTAATTAAATTATACTCTAGAAAATAGAAAGGTATATTATAATAGTAAATTTAATTATATTAAAGAACATGTTAGCGTTCGTACATAGTTCTCTTGAAAAAATATATGTATATCTATCCAAGGCCTCTTTCAAGACAAATATCAAACATAATCTTGTCCAAAAAATTTGAAAGTTATATGGATTAAAATACGTTTTCTAGTTTTGTAAGTGCAAATATAGAGCTCATTTTGTTGTAGAAAATAGATTCTTTCAAGTTTAAGATGAGCCAAAATCTACAATGGAATTTATCTTTTTAGTAAAAGAGATCTAATGATCTCAACCACCTATAGTGAAATTTTTTTCCACCTACCAATTCAATATATAATAGTTTCACAAGTTTATAGATACTGGAAAAAATAATATTTTTTGTAAATGATGCGTAACAAGTGAATGTTAAAGATAAGAGTATATTAGCAATATAAAATGAATTGAATAATTTAAATCAATTTTGGCACTTGAAGAAAATGTTAACTCACTACCTAAGTCAACTTCAACATTGTTTCTATATTTATTTCAAGATATCACTCATCTTCTTGATCTTCATGTAACTATTTTGTTTGGATAGAAAGCATGAGAATATGGTAAAAAATGAAGACGAGTTTAAACCACACAAGCACTGTACATACCAAGATGGGTGTACAACACAAACACTCAACATATTCATTTGAAAGATGTTTAAATCTTCAATAATCGGATCCAAAACTTTTTGATTAGCTTCCTCCGCATTGCAACCACAATATTCAAAAATATGGTGGGGTTGCACTTGTTGCATATCTGTGGAAATTATTTACATCAAAATATCCCTAATCTTCTTGGGTTTCATGTCACTGTTTTGTTTGGATAGAAAGCATGAGAATATCATAATGGGTTTACCACACAAACACTCTACATATTCATTTGAAATCTATGTTCATCCTCAATAATCTAATCCAAAATTACTTTTCGATTGCACATCATACACCTCCAAAATTAATTTTTGATTGCAAATCATATACCTCATATAGGTCCACTATCATCTCACCAACGATAATAGCATATCCCAACCATAATAACAAATCCCAAACTATGCTTCCTACTATCATGAATTCATAGTCAACACATAAATTGTTTTATTCATGGTATATGATAAAAGTGGAACATAGATCACCATTTAGTTAATAATAACACATACTGAACTACCATGACTAGATGTCTTGATGTATGCATTAGATATTGATCTAGCTATGATGCAGTTAGGCTAGGATTTGTTGTTACTAATTTTCATTAGCGGTAAACTATTACAAAACTTTTATCTAAATGCAAGGATGGTCCTAGTGTTTTTGGAAACCATGTATATCATTTTTCCCACAAACCAAGGGATTTTCAATAAACGAATTTAATATTTTATTCATTTTTTTCTCAGGGATTAGAAAGGCCACTAAACATGGTTTGAAAATTAACATTATGCATAGATGTTTCCTTTTATCCCAATCCAAGATAAGCAGTGATTACATTTATGCAATGCAATATTTTGACGGACAAATTCCTCCAAAGAAAAATGAATATACCTAGAAGAACAACAAAAAATGAAGCGTATTATATTGCATTCATAGAAGGCTTGGTAACATCTAGGGAGTATGGATCTAATGGAATTTTAGTTTTCACTAATTTCGAACTTGTATACAACCAGATGAAAGGTGTGTACCAAGTTAAGAAGGAGAGCCTAAAACAACTTAATGCAAAAGTAAACAATATTGTTAGACAATTTCAATAATTTACTATAAGACATTGTGCAAATGTTAACACGATGTCTAATGTTCTATTGTATGGGGCATTGACAATTCAAGTTTTTTTTGTCAAAGACAAATTAGTATTAAGGAGTTGCTCTCCATAAAAATTGGACATTGAAAGATATCTTGGATATGTGTGTTTCTTTCAGTTATAAATGTGTTTTTTTTAATGAGCATGTGTTTTTTTCAATTATATACCAAGTGTCCCTCCACTTTGTAAGCACAACTTGATGAACTTCATGTTTTATAAAATTATGTATTTACTTTTCAAAATGTGCACGACTTCAACAAATTTGTGTTCAAACATTCAAGTGAGTTTTACACATAAAATTGTGCTTCAAGTTTTGTATTTCACATTTGTGTTCAAGTTGTGCTCCAAAATTTGGGTAAATTACATAAATGTTTTGAATTCTTTTGAAATATTTTGAAAAATTAATTTTAAAAAGAATTGTAAATGCATGAGGTAAATTTTTAAATATCATGTATCTATGTATTTGTAGATATCCATATATATCATGGATGATAATTTTCCACGTGATTCTTTGAGGCGAACATCAAAAGAGTCTCATGCATCTACAAGAGAGGGGGATCATGGATCGGGTGTGACCATCACGATCGTGGTATTTATATTGAATGTGTAATTTTTTAAATGATATTTGAATATAATCTTGCACATGCATGTGTATGCATATGGAATTGATTTTTTATCAATTTAGTGAGTTAAATTAATTTTGAATAAATTTCATTCTTTTAGTAGTTTGGAGGAAAAGAGTATCTACTAAGTCAATGGAGGGCCACGGTTCATGTAGTTGTGGTATGCTACACACACACACACACACACACACACATATATATATATATATATATGATAAATAGGTAGAATAATAGGTATGTATGTATGCACATGTATATATATATTTAAATTGATTAAAATTTCTATTTTTTTTAAGAAGATTTTCTCTCGTCGCGTGAGGGTGGTGGTGGTGGGCCACATTCCACTGGTGGTGAATCAATAGGTGGTGGAAAATTGCGTCAGGGTGGTGGTACAAATCTCCTTCATGGTCAATCAATGGGTGGTCATGATGGTGCTCAACCATTTCGAGGTACCTATCAATCTCAATATTATTATCATCATAATTATTTTGTTAAATTATTTATATATATATTTTTTATTTTAAATGTCAAATTTGTATATTTGTTCACATATTTTTTATTTATATATAATTTTATATATTGATGTAGAGGGTGAAAATGTTGCTAAAAAAATATGTAGGCCAAATCACATAATTTAAGAAGAAGGTTGTACACCAACTACAACTTATCCATATGAAATTATTGATTATTTACCTTGGGAAAAAAACATCCAACAATGCACATTAAAAAGTGCAAAAGTATTTATTCAAAATTGAGGAGAGATCTTGGGAGTTTGAAGCTCCCTATAGAGAGTCGAGAAAGCTTAAAAGTAGTTATGCACTTTCTAAGCACACTTGTAGATTTTCACAAAAATATTGGGTCAACCACGGATAAATTTGTAGAAATGATAAGTCAAAGAAGGGAAACAGTAATGGGTCCCGATAGATGGGCTAAGGTTAAAAACAGGTTTACAAAAAAAATTCCAAAATCTATATTTAATTTCAAATAAGGGCCAAAAAGAAACATGTTGAAGGTGAAATGTTTCAAGCACTCTAATATATCTGCCATTTGTATGACATGAACCTTGCAGCCTATGGAAAAATACATGGAATCACATAGTTCTTTTTTATTTTGAAAAATTATTTTATAAAAAATTCATTTTGGGAATGAAAACCAATTATAATGACCTTCCTTCTGAATTTTTTGGCCCTGGGAAAGGTCGATTATGTGAATGTAAGGGCATTAAGCGTGATACTAATTTTCCTCGCTCTGAGCCACCTTTGGTAATTCAACCTCCTTGTATGGAAACTTTGTGGTCAAAGGTGGATGCCACTTCTTAAATTAGTCCAGAATCAAGGGATGCCATCATACACGACATTCAGACTAGACTTGGTGGAGTTGATATTGGTCTGAATTGACAAAGAGCATGAGATAATGCACGTGCTAATTTTTTATATAATATATATGAGGAGATATAAAACATGAATATTGAAGAGCTTATAACATACACAAAGCATTGTCGCAATGGGTGGCAAAACTTAATTCTTCAGGAGGAAGAGGGTCTAGGATTGGTATGTGTTAATGGTTAGGGTGGATATTTTGATGTAATTTGTAATTTAGATATATATACATGTTTGTCTGTATGTGTTGTTCTAACATAAATGTATCATATGTTCACCATTTTCAGTTTACACACATGTTGAATAAAAAATTTGATAATATCATAGTCTAAGGTTCATGTTCTGGCAATCAAGATGATATTTTGGGAAGTGTTAGTGTTTTTTAAGATTTCGTGATGTTGATGTACATTTATTATTCTATTATTATATCGACCTATCATGAAGTGTATATTTTTAAAATAAATAATTATGTGTACACATGGATATAATTAAATTTTAACAGATTTCGCTTCTCATTGATGTTTTCAAAATGGATACAACCTTCTTCCATATTACTAGATGTGCCAAATAATCCACTCTCAAAAGTATTCAATTTTTCACTTATGTTTCAAATTATAACTTGAAGTGCAAGTTTCATTAAAAAATGAGATAGATCTCGAGTTATTTTATAGTTTTAAAATTTTGAATTTTAGGTTTGTGGAGATGATTTCTATTCTCCAAGGACTTTAACAATGGAGTCGACGATGGGGATAGGAACATCCAAACAATTTGAAGAAGTTGTCTATCATTTTTTTTAATAAATTTCATTACTTCATGCATTTTTATTTCCAAAATTTTAAAAATTCTAATATATATATATATATATATATATATATATATATATATTCTAGAATTTATCTAGAAGGATGCATTGACGCAGGGCCAATGCGGGACAATGGAGAGGGAACTACATGAGGTATTGTATGATTTTTTTTTCTTTTTTTTTTTTATGAAGTTTTACATTCTCATTGAATTTTAAAACATTAAATTTTAATTTTAATACATATATAAATTTTTTATACATGTATATATATATGAAATTAGGGAAAACACGGCACAATGGAGGGGGAACTACACGAGGTATTGTATGCATATATATATATATATATATATATATATATATATATATATATATATATATATATATATATATATATATATATATATATATATATATGAAGTTCTACATTCTCATTCAATTTTAAAACATTATATTTTAATTTTAATACATGTACATAAATTTACTATATATGTATATATATGCAATTACACATGTTCCGTATGTCCCCATTCTTTAGATGAGACCATAAGGAGGCTGCTAGAAAATACGCTTAAGCCAAATTCATTAAATTGATGCACACCATTTTATTTGATACTTTTTTTATAGTACATGAACTATACATCATTTTCTAAAACTTGATGCATGTAACATTTTACTTGAAAGTCTATTTATATCTATTACATACCTGTTATAATTTACTTATATTGAATGATATAAATTTTGGACATATTTTACATTTTGCAGAGCTAGACTAATGATTAAGCTCTGTTGTGGTCCCCTGCGTAATGAAAGAAACAAGTGGGATAATGTTGGGTATGTGTTATATTATTTCCACGATTAGTCGCATGTGTGAGGAGGTCACAAGGAGGGGGGGGGTTGATAGCCCCTCCTGTACGCTACGTCGGGCGTAGTATGGGGGTCACAAGGGGGTGGTAGCCCCCTTGTTTGGCATCCGAGGCAACGCCCTGGGAAATTTTTTTTAGACCATATTTTTGGGTGGGTGGACCCGCCCATGGTTTTGTGCATGGGTTTGCACATGGTTTTGGGGCATGATGGTTTTCAGCGACTAGTATTTTGTGGATCTCGTTAATGAAACTACATCTATGTTCTAATCCAATGTTAATGGATTGGGGATTATGAATGCTTCGACATGTATATTTGTGTTGTAACACTAAAAGGAATATAATGAAAAATCAAGCTGGTAGTCCCGATTTGGGATCGAGGGGAAAATTTTTATGTATATCTATTTTATGTTTTATTCTCTCGCTATTGTTTATTTTTTTGTTTTTAAGATTCATTTGCAGATAATTTCTCTACAGTGTTAAAACCTACACCAGAGAGTTATGCAGGTTTGACCTATGGACCTACCCATGACATTATAAAATGTATTGCCATTATGCCATCAGTGGCAAAGCTGAAAGGTGCGTCAGTCAAGTTGTTGTTATTTGTGCCTATAATATGCCTTTTGAGGCATAACTTGACCAATATTAGGCCTTTTTGAGTTTTTTAAGTTGCGTTGGAGAGATAAGGCCGAGGCCTATCTTCTGAATGTAGTCATTGATGTCTGTGTGAACATTCCAGAATGGTGTATTTAATGTAAAGAGAATTTATGATAATTTTTAATACAACGGATGCCCACTTGGAAGCAGACTTAGAGATTTAGTCCAGGAGGGACGAACTCCATCGTCAAGTTTTATATGTTTTCTTATTTTCTCTGTTTTTCATTTTTCATTTCATATTTCAATTTTTATGATCAAGGAACTTAAAGACTCACTTTTTCCTTATTTTCACACTTGAAAGAAACCTTGGTTAATATTTCGTGAAATGGTGCAAATAGTCAACTATGCTATTTTTGGATCACCCTTGTCAATTTAAAATTTGTATCTTTGAACTTATAATGATGTTTAAAATACAATTGGAAAAGAACAATTGAGTTACATTACCAATAAAAAATAGCTCATAAAAGATGAGGTGTGCAAACATGTAGAAATATATGATTCTTGAGGAAGGTTGATGTTTCTATGTTCCAGCTTTCCCACAACCCATTATACAGAATGATTTTCTCTATATCATTCATAACTATTATGCTTTAAACTATTATTTGGGTGTAGTAATACTCCCTGGAACAAAGTACAATTATCTTACAAGCCAACAAAAGTCATGAATTCCATTCGTTTCCAGGCTACAAATATCTTACCAACCAACAAAAGTCATGAACTCCATTCATTCCCAGGCCATCAAATGCATTGGGTGCATGGTGATGTATATCATGCTCCTTCCATTATGAGAGGGTTGACATTTTTCTTTTAATGAATATCTAATCGCTCATGTCAACATATTCCTTATGAAAATGCTCACATTTCAAGAGGGTTGGGAGGAATGGTTTTTATCCTTCCCATTAGGGTTTGGTTGCAATTGTGAGCATCATTATAAATGCAAGGAACCATAAAGCTCATTGAAGAAAAACAACATGTCGAAGTAAAAACAATATATCTCCTACAAATGACTTGGAAATAATATAATATAATAATAATAAAATTATGAAAAATATAACAATATTATAAAAAATGACAATATATCAAAAAAAACAAATAAGAAAAAATATATCAATACAATAAGAGAATAAGAGATAAATTATATCTCACTTAAAAATAATTATGAAAAAAAAATAATGCAACAAAAGGTGACACAAAAAATAATTAGGAAAAAAATAAATAATGCAACAAGACGTGACATAAAATTATTAAAACTAAGTTACCGATATGAAACTTTTTTAACCAAAAAGTTGATCACTTCTTAACTCATAGCTTGAAAAACTCACAAACCAAAACATTTTTATAAATTAAAAGTGAGAATGGTCATATAAGAAAAAGTAAGCATTAAATGTGTGATGTTAGAGAGACTCTTCAATATTTAAATTATCATTATTAAGAAAAATAGTAATATAAACCATAGAATTTTCAAAATAAATTTAAGAAAAATAAATTTAAACCTTGGGTAAAATATAGTTAAAAAGGAAATTTTCTATTGAGTATGTATATATATAATCTCAATGGAATATTTATCTTGAATTTTCTGACCATACATATAATGTTGTAAAAAAATAATTTATATATTTAAAAAAATAAATATTTAAAAATAATTAAAATAATATTGACTTATAAGAAATGAGTTAAAATTATAAAAATTGTGTTTTTAACGTATTTGGAAAAAATACAAATAAATAACTTGTCAATTTCCATGAAACAACGGTGAAGAAAATCAACTTGTAAAAAAATACAAATAGATAACTTCAGAGTTTTCCAAGAAATAATAATGAAAAAAATCAACAGACAACAAGTAACTGTATACTTTAATTAATTAATTAATGAAGAAATGTATATTTGAAATTAACGAGGAAAATAATTTCCATTACGTTAAAAATTAGTTTGTAAATTTATTAACCTGTATGACTTATCTATTTCAATTTTATTTTATTATTAACTACTCTCAGAATCCAGTTTGCAAATTGTCAAACCTGAGCTATCCATCCATCATCGTAAAAGCGTAAACAAAATGCTAATTAGCAATATCATTGTAAAAGCGTAAACAAAAGGCTAATTACAATTAAATTATAGGGAAAAAATCAATATTTTGACCTGTTTCAACTGTTCAGCGACCACTCACATTGCAGAGAACAGAATAAATGATTAATTGTTAAAATCGAAGTTAAATTAAAAAGCCAAAAAAGGAAAAGTATTGAAAAAGTTAAAAACCCGAATTTAAAATGAAACAAAAGCAGAGTGTTTTTTTGGATAATGTAAGCCGTTGGTAATGGGGGTTCAACTATCCGTTGAAAGGGAGTGTATATATATCTGAAATCTCACACAAATTCAACATATTATTGCTCTTCCTTCCTCTATCCATGGCCTGCTATGTCTGTTGGCTTGGCTTTCTGACTCTGCGTGTGGTATGGCGTTCGAGTCTGAGTCCATGTGTGGTTTGGCATTCAAGTCTCAGTCCATGGCTTGGTATGTTTGTTGGGTTGGCTCTCTGAGTCCATGTGTGGTTTGGCGTTTGTGTGTCTGTCTATGTTTGAGTCGCAGGGTTATGTGATTGAGGAAGAGGAGGCAATTGGACTTGTAATATCAGTCTCTGAAAGAACAATTTCTGGCAAGAGCAGCTGGATTTGGTTCATCATCTAGAGTTATTTGAGGATTACTTAGATGATATTATTTTTCATTTGATCTCTGGTATGGGATATAATTTCTTTATTACATAATTTCTTTCTTTATTGTCTGTTATATTGAATTGTATTTTAAGAGTGATGAGGATAACAACTGCCATTTTAGATCTCTTCTATTTCTTCTTGTTGATAATGTCTGAACCTTGCTCTAATTTCGAACTCCAGGTATGTAGAGATGGCTCTGGCTCTCTCCTTGTCACTCGATTTGCTTCCTCAGCTTTAGTTATTAGAGGGTTTCAGACTTCAGGTACATGATATTTTTACTTCATTTGATTTCTGGTCTGAGAAGCAATTTCTTTACTACGTAATTTCTTTCTTTCTTGTTATATTGAAATTTGTTTAGTTCTCTTCTATTTCTGGTTGATAATGTTCGAACCCTACTTTAATGTACAACTCTCGGTATACAGAGATGGCTCTCCCTCTCTTCTTGTTAGTAAATTAACCATGTTTACTAAATATAGTTTTTCGTCGACTCTGTTTTCATATGCTTAGAATATTTAATTGCATCATGATTTTTAAGTGTCTTGTTTAACCCCACTATGTTGGTTGTGTCCGTCAGGAATTATTAGGGCACTCTCTCACTAGATTAACCCTAATTTAGTCCGTCTATTTCTTGATTAATTTAATCGGCATGTTTACCCCATGTGTGTATCAGTTAATCCATCTGGTTCATTCCTTCTTTTTCTCAATACGTTAAATGGCATGTTCTTCTCTGTTCTGCTTTGCCTCAAGAACCTTATTGACGATGGTGCAATTGTACCAGGACGTCCTAGCCTCATCTTCATGAAGACTATCCTCTCCATCAATCGGGCTTCTTATTGATGCATTTTGGAAGTTAGGAACCACTGCTCGGAAGCTTAAGGTTACATGATCTAATAGTGGGTTCTGAGAAGTATTGACTCCGCCTGAAGGATTACATGGCACGTTTTCACGCCTTCTTGTTCATTAACATGAATTGCATATCACTTTTCCCTTTCCTCTTTGTCTTTCTACAGTTATCAAATCTGCTTGAATACCTAGTTGAGTGATCAATCTCAATCTCAGCATCACTCTCATTTCTTTATTCTTCTTAGTATTAAATTTTAAGTTTCATGTCTCTGAGATTCTCGGAACTGTTTGGAAATGAGTTTGAATTTGCACACTGCCATCTGCCGTTAGACTTCATTGGCAAACCATATATTAAATTACTCCTATGAAATCCCTCTTTGTCCTCTTTCTCCTCCACTTACATATCATTAGAAGCTTCCGGCCTCATCCTCTTTGTTGTTAAGATATCCATTAGAGCTCTCTGTTCTGCCCTCTGTTGCTACTTTTCAAACACTTTCAAATAAAGTCACGGATACTCATGCATATTGGCTTGCTTTTTAGAGGTTGTTAATATTAGTTTTCATTAACATCGTTTAACCATGTTTATTTTAAATTTATCCTTTCATTGACAACTTATGCATCCCGAGTATTGGGAGTGATTACGCGGTCTCGATAGTTAGCCTAATTTAGGGAAGCGATTTCTTCATTAGCAATTGGCCCTGTTGCCCATATCTGTCAGGGTGAATCTCTATGGTTCATTCCTTTGTTTCAGCCATAAGTTTAATCGCATGTTCTGCTCTACTCGACTCTGTTCTGATTTGCCTGAAGAACCTTATTGACAGTGGTGCAAAGTGACAGTGGTGCAATTGTACTGGGAATTCTTAATCTCATCCTCAGAAAGACTAGCATGCCCATCAATTTCCTTGGATTCAGACTTCTCCTGGATGCATTTTGGGAAGATTGAGGTTAGCTGATGCAAGATTCTCAGCCCCCAACTTCGAATGGTGGATTGTGAGGCACATTGCCATGCCATAACGCGGACTGCATATCACTTTTCCTTTTTCTTGGTCTTTTTGATGTCTTTGTGTTTCTCCATTTATCAAATCTGCTTGAATTTCCTCGTTATCTCGAATCTCGAACCACTTTGGCCTTCTCCACTTATCAATCCAGTTTGATAATCAATCTCAATCTCAGCATCGCTCTCACTTCTTTCTTTGTCTTCTTATTGGGCTTCTTGTCTCTAATATTCTTCCCCAGATGAGCATCACCACTACCTTGGCGGGTTTTAAAGCGGCCCAATATGTGACCAAACAAACCTTTGTCAGAGCCGAATCAAAGGGTTTGCTGAGCCCAAAACCCAACAGAAACGAGTACGGATCTACAAACTGCCAACTGCTGTTAGAGTTCGTTAGCATAGCATATATGAAATTACTCCTGTTGCTATACAATCCGTCCTTATCCTGTCGGCCTCATGCTCTTTGACCTTCACCTGGGGAGGTGGGCTTTCCTCTGTTTTGGCTATTGTTGCTGTTTTTGAAACCCTACTCAAAGCTATGACTCTGGGTACTAATAGATTGGCTTCCTCGACGATTTTTTTACTTTAGTTTTCATTAACACAGTTTAACCCTATTATATTAAATTTCTCTTTTGATTAACACATCTGTATCCTTTGTGTTGAATTATCTTTAGTTTAACTCCAATCGGTTATCTTACATTATCTTACAATTGTATTTCGATAGGTATGGGGTGGCAGAGGAGGAGGTAATTTTATTGAGATAGGTATAGCATGAAAGAGGAGAAGGCAATTGTATTTTGATTATGGTGGAAGAGGAGAAGGCAATTGTAATTGCATTTTGACTATGAAAAAAACAAGTATTTCTATTACAGAAAAAAAAAAAACCACGCTGGTATTTCTAGCTAGGTTTTCCCTTTAGGTACTGTTATATCACTTCTCCCATCTCCCTTATGAGAAAGCAACCTTTACTCCTTCTTATTCATTTTTCTTTTTATTGAAAATTTGCAGTTAAAGATAAGAGCAACCGTTTGAAAAACCATAACCATTAAAACTCTGAACCTTTTTTAATCCAGGTCGTTGTTCAAATGCTACTTCAATCTGCAATTCTATGTATGGAAAGATGGTTGTGGTTATTTTCTTCTTGAGCAGCTCTACTCAATATAGTCTTTCGTTAACCCGGTCTTTACATGTTTATTATATTTAGTTTTCATTAACATTGGTACATTATCGTTATTAAACTAAAATTTTAAACCAAAATTTTTAATTAATTAACCCAATTGTATTAGTATAATTAACCTTCCTAGGAATGATCACGCACTCTCCCATTAGATTAACCCTAAATTTTATCCATATATTTCTTAATTAATTTAAGTGGTCTTTAAGGAAATCCTTTCGTTTGGATAATATGTTTCTTAATTAATTTAATTGGTCTTTGGGAAAATCCTTACGTTGTTTATGAGTTAATTCCTCTCGTTCATTGATCCGTTTCTTCCGTAAGTCTAACCGCCTGCTATACTCTCTTCTAATTTTCCCAATTGGATCAAAAATTCTGCTATACTCTCTTCTACTTTGCTCAATAGACTGAAAAACTTGTACCTAGCTTTTACTTGTCTCATCATCATAAAGACGAGCATCTCCATTAATTTCCTTATATTTCAATTTATAATCATTATATATATTTTTATTATTATTTTTAGTTATAAGTATTTATTAGTACATTTTATATAGTTTCGGGAATAGGAAATCCTCGTTTTCTCTTTTATATTAATATGAAAGGCTCATTGGTTTTTTCATATTAATTTGTTTCTATACAAAAGGGATTTTTTGAATTGGAGTTTTTGTGGTTTTAAGTAGGTGAATTGTTTTTTATATTTATTTAAACATTGCTATATTTATATATTATTGTTTTTCTTAGTTTTATATTTCTTTAAGAATAGAATATATGAATTTTAGGTTAAAGAATTTATTTCTTGTACAATTTATTTATTTTATAACGTTTTTTATTTAATTAATTAAATGGAAAATTATATATATATATATATATAATATTGAAAATTTACGTTATTAGATAATTTATTTATGTATCAATTCAGAGTTTTATATGTAAAATATTTTTTCAATAGACATAAATTTGTAGACTAAGCTAAGCTAGACTATGTTAGCTTAGTTTACGCTACATTAGGTTAGGTTAGGGTAGGCTAGGCTTGGTTAGGCTAAGCTAGATTAGGTTAGGTTAGTTTAGGCGAGGCTATGCTACGCTCGGTTACATTAGGCTAGGCTAGGTTAGGCTAGGAAACACTAGGTTAGGTTAGGTTACCTTAGGTTAGCCTAGGTTAGGCTAGGTTAGTCTAGGCTAGGTAAGGCTAGGATAGCCTAGGCTAGGCTAGGCAAGGTTAGGTTAGGTTAGGTTAGGTTAGGCTACGCTAGGCTACACTAGGCTAGGCAAGGCTAGGCTACACTAGGCTATGCTACGGTAGGCAAGGCTAGGTTAGACTAGGCAAGGCTAGGTTAGGCTAGGCTAGGTTAGGCTAGGCTAGGCTAGTCTAGGTTACTCTAAGCTAGGTAGGTAAGGCTAGGCTACAATAGGTTAGGCTAGGCTAGGTTAAGGTAGGTTAGGCTAGGGTAGGCTAGGCTAGGTTAGTCTAGGGTAAGGGAGGCTAGGCTAGGCTAGGTTACCCTAGGATAGGATTGGTAACCCTAGGCTAGTCTAGGTTAGGATAGGTTGGGTTAGGTTAGGCTAGGGTAGGTTAGCTTAGGTTAGGTTAGGGTAGGGTAGGTTATGTTAGGCTATACTAGGCTGGGACAAGTTAGGTTAGGTGATCATAGCCTATGCTAGGATAGGGTAGGCTATGGTAGGGTAGGGTAGGTTAGGCTACGCCAGACTAGGCTACGTTTTTCTAGGGAAGGCTAGATAGGCTAGTCTAGGCCAGCCTAGGCTAGGCTAGGCTAGGTAGGTAGGTTAGGCTAGGCTAGGTTAGGCTCGGCTAGGATAGGGTTGGTAGGGTTTTCTCTAGGCAGTTCAGTGGCAGGCGACACAGCAAAGCCAGGTTTGGCAGGTCAAGCCAGCGAAGTTGTGCTGTGCTAGGACAGACAGGCCAGGCCAGGCCAAGCTCGCCAGGGCAGGTTAAACAGGCCATGCAGGATTAGGTTAAGCCAGTGCCAGGGCCAGGGCGTGGTTGTAGGCCAGGCTAGGCTGGCAGGCCAGTGCCAGGTATGCTGCCACCAGGATAGGTCAGGTAGGGTAGACTAGGCTAGAATAGATTAGGTAGGATAGGCTAGATTAGGTAGGTTAGGCTAGGTTACGTTAGGCTAAGCTAAGCTAGGCTAGGTTAGGTTTGGTTAGGTTAGGTTAGGTTAGGTTAGGTTAGGTAGAATAGGTAGGCTAGGTTAGGTTAGGTTAGGTTAGGTTAGGTAGACTACGTTAGGTTAGGTTAGGGTAGGTTAGGTAGGCTAGGTATGGTAGGGGTTAGGTTAGGTTAGACTAGGTTAGGCTAGGTTGGGATAGGATAGGATAGATTAGGCTAGCCTAGGTTACTCTATGATAGGCTAGGCTAGTCTAGTCTAGGTTAAGCTATGTTAGGTTATGCTAGGATAACCTAGGGTAGGCTAGGCTAGGCTAGGATACGTTAGGCTCGATTAGGATAGTCTAGGCTAGTTTTTTTAAGGCTATGTTATGATAGGCCATGGTATGGGAGGCTACACTATGCTAGGTAGTGTAGGGTATGGTAGTCTAGGCTAGGCTAGGGTAGGCTAGTCTAGTGGAGGGTAGGCTAGGCGAGGCTAGTCTAGGATAGGTTACGCTAGGTTAAATTATCTTAGGTAAGGCTAGGCTATGTTAGGGAAGGTTAGGTTACACTAGGCTAGGTTATGCTAGGCTAGGCTAGGTTAGGCTAGGTTAGGTTATGCTGGGTTACACTAGGCGATTTTAGGTTAGGCTAGGGTAGGTTAGGTTAGGTTATGTTATGCTAGGCTAAGTTAGGTTAGGCTAGGTTGGGTTAGACTAGGATAGACTAGGTTATTTTAGGTTAGACTAAGCTAGGATAGGCAAAGCCATGCTATGCTAGGCTAGGTTAGGTTAGGTTAGGTTAGGGTAGGCTATGCTATGCTAGTGTAGGTTAGGATAGGTTAAGCTATGCTAGTCTCAGATATGCTAGGTTAGGCTATGCGTGGTTAGGTTAGGTTAGGATACACTAGGCTAGGTTAGGTAAGGTTAGGCTAGGTTAGGTTAGGCTAGGGTAGGTTAGGTTAGGTTAGGTTAGGATAGGTTAGGATACGCTAGGCTATGGTAGGTTAGGTTAGAAGAATTTAGGCTAGGCTTTACTATGGCAGTTTAGGCTATGCTAGCTTAGGCTAGGCCAGCTTAGGCTAGGCTAGCTTAGGCTAGGCTATCTTAGGCTAGGCTAGCTAGGCTTAAAGCTAGGCTATAAGTTTCTGCAACTAAGAAGGTGTCTCATTCCGACCTTGTCATAATTACATTGAAAGGGATGAAGAATGAATAACAGATGTTCATCATAGGCTTGTTTATAGGGGATAAAGCCCTGCATTTGAAGAGCTAACGAGAATCTTGTTATAGGAAGAAGAGCGGCGATAAAATTTGAGACCATAGAGTGGCGATATTTCTCTGATGGAGAAGAATAAGCCATACCAAGGGAAACAACCACAGGGATAGAAATGTGGTGCCGTTTTTCAAAAGAGACCATTTAGAGGTATGTATTCAAGTAATAATGGTTACAAATCTGACATTAAATGTTTTTACAATGGAAAAAACAGTCATTTAGCTAAGTTTTATTTTAAGAGATAAACATATGAGATTGGAAATAAACAGAGAAAGCATAAGGGGCACTTTGTTGACGAAGGTCATAGTCATCATCTTCGATTATTCATAGTTGATTATTCTCTTTCAATGCTTGAGGAGGATGAGGTCGAAACATGGTTCGTAGATTCGGGAGCATCATAACATATGACAGGTAATAGACATTCATTTGAGAATTTTGAAGAAACTACCTGTGGAGATAACATACATCTAGGTGATGACAAAGGTTATTAGATTAATGGGTACAATGATATTCCAGTAATGCTTCCTAATGGTAATATCAGATATATTGAAAATGTGATGTATGTACTTGTGATCAAGAAGAACATGAACTTTGTTTCAATGGTGGAGGAACATGACCTACAAGTCGAATTCTTCGCAGCATGATGTGTCATAAAGGACAGAAGAAGGAAACCCGCCCAGGCTGAGTGCAATGGGAGGCTCGGTATAGGTTGAACATCAAGAGAATTACACACTGAGATTTGGCTTCAACAGGATCGAAAATCGAGAATCTTTGGCATCAAAGATTCAGTCATCTTAATCTACAAGATCTCATGTTGCTGTAAAGAAAAGGTATGGTTGATGGAATTCCTATTTTTCATAATGTTCATTTAGATTGTGATGGATGTGCATTAGGGAAAATGCATAGGGAAAGGTTTCCTTTGAATGCCGATAGGATAAATAGAGATATTATGGATCTTGTGCATACAGATATATGTAGACCTATGCAGGCTAGATCGTTAGGTGGTGCATATTATTTTCTACTCTTTACTGATGATTGCACTAGTTTCTGCTAGGTATACTCCATTAGAGATAAGAGGCAGACATTTCAATGCTCTAAAGAAGTTAAGAATATGGTGGAGAAGGAGATATGGAAATTCATTAAGATTTTCCACTCTGATCAAGGGGGAGAATAAAAGTTGGGAGAGTTCTTGAAATTTTGCATGAATCATGGGATTATTCAACAGTTTAAAGTACCTCACACTCTGCAGCAGAATGGAGTTGCAGAATGAAAGAAAAAAACCCTTATGGATTATGCACGAAGTATTCTACGAGGTAGGGGTCTATCCAATGATTTTTGGGCTGAAGTAATCAACACTGCAGTTTGCTTGAAAAATAGGAGTCCAATTAAATGTCTCAATTTTAAAGCTCCTTTTGAAACATTTTATGGACATAAGCCTGCAGTGAATCATTTAAGGGTTTTTGGATCAAAATCCTTTGCCCATATTCCAGAGGAAGACATGAAGAAGTTAGACCCTAAGGCCATGAAATGCATATTTGTAGGATATTGCACTTAGTTTAAAGCTTACAATTTGTTTAATCCTTTAACTCATAGATTTTTTACGAGGCAAGATGTGTTATTTAATGAGTAGGCTGAGGAAGGAAATAAGGAGAAAAATATTGAAGAGTGGAAAATTCCATTGTTGATGGAAGAAAGAAACGCGGACAATAATAGGTAGCAACAACAACAACAGAAAGAGGATGCAGGTGATGTAATTTGTAAGTCTAGCTCGCGAAGGTCTGAAGCAGAAAGATTTGAGGTGAGTCCCTTACCGAGAAGATCAGGTAGGCAAACTAAACTACCAGCTAGATTGAAAGACTATGCTTTAATGTAAAACATTCTATGTGTTATAGAGCCCAAAAATTATTAAGAAGCTAGTCAATCTCATGAGTGGAGGGCCAAAATGAATGAAGAATTTGAATCTATTATTAGAAATAATACTTGGAAATTAGTTGAATTGCCTGAAGGAAAAATACCCATAGGTTTCAAGTGGATTTACAAACCTAAATTCAATTCATATGGTAGTGTAGAAAAGTTTAAAGCTAGACTCATAGCAAAGGGTTATTCACAGAAAGATGGAATTGACTATGAAGAAACCTTTTCTCCTATAGCCAAACTGAATACTATTAGAATGTTAATTGTTGTAGCTACAAAACATCATTGGAAGCTTCACCAGTTAGATGTTAAGTATCCATTTCTAAATGGTGATTTAAATGAAGAGGTTTATTTAATGCATCCTGAACGGTTTGTTAAAAAAGGGCAGGAGCATCTACTTTATAAATTGAAAATGACCCTTTATGATTTAAAAAGCACCGAGGTATTGGTACGAGAAGATTGATTCATTTTTCTTACATCATGGTTTTCACAGGAGTAAGAATGATCCAAATCTATATACCATGTATGATGACCAGGGGAAGATAATTTTGATTTCTTTGTACGTGGATGAAATGATTATAACATGTAATGCAGTTGCATTAACTAAAGAAATGAAATTTCATATGTCAGGGGTTTTTTAAATGAAATACCTTGGAAGTTTACACTGTTGTATAGGTTTGGAAGTGTGGATAAACTATGGGAAAAAAATCCTTACTCAATGGAAGTGTGTCACAGGGATGCTCAAAAAGTTCAGAATGGAAGAGTGTAAGACAACATTTCGTACGTTTCGAGCAGAAGATGAAATTGTGTAGTGACGATGACTCTAAAGAGGTGGATGCTAATTTTTACAAGAAGCTAGTTGGTAGTATGATATATCTGACTACAACTAGACCAAACTTTGAATACTCTATTAGTGTGTTGAACCAGTTTATGTCTAAACCTATTCAAATTCATTGGGTTGCAACAAAAAGTGTACTGAGGTATCTTCATGGTACTAGTGATTATGGTATTTGGTACACTTATACATATGATTTATAGATCTGATAAGAAAATGTATAGAAATGGAAAATATGCCCAAGAAATAACACCATTGAAGACAAAACTTCAGATCTTCATTAATATCAAAACCCTTAAGGTAGGGCAACACCATACATTCACTCCTTAAGGAAGGAGATCACTCCACAAGCCATATGCTTGCCCATACAGTAATCCTTGACATCTCTCAATGGAGAGTCTCTAACCTCTATATAGGTTTCATACATGTAATACCATGAGTAGTTACCATGGGTCTCTCAATACCATACATCCAATACAATGGGCTTATCACTTTATTCCCTCTCTACATGTGGTCCCTTACATAATGTGGGTTAACCAGTTTATTTATTAACTATGGCCCATTTATTTATCATTCTTATATTAATACATCATATTATTCCCTTGGGTACCTCCCTCTGTACCCTATATTATCCCCCCATAGGTACACTACATTACACCCCCGTTAAACATGTTTCGTCCCCGAAACATGAGAAGAACACAAATAATAAGATCTACTCAAAAGAGAATTCCATTGATACCATTCACGTGCATCCAGCCATCCAAGAGAAATGGGAACACTCGATCTAGTCGGTGCCTCGCTCGCTTGAGATGGAAGCGGGTTCTGGTGGTTCTTCTGTGTTGATGTGTTGTCAGTGGATCGTCGCACCTCTCTATGTGTCATCCAAGGGTTGTTGTCCTTGTTGCTAATTCGTTGCCACTTTGCTGGTTGTTGTCTTGCTGGGTGATGTGGGTGGTGATATGTTGAAGCTTTAACTGATGTAACATCTTTCAGTAATTCCTCCATTATTGGTGATGGAGTGGTGTCTGGTTCTTTTATTGGTACTTTCTTTGATGTCTGTGTTTCGCTGTCTACCATCAAAGGCTCATCATCTGATGTATCTGGTTCTTTTGTTGGTACTTTCTTTGATGTCTGTGTTTGGCTGTCTACCATCAAAGGCTCATCATCTGATGTGTCTGTCTCGTTGGATATTTGTGCTTCTGCCTCCCCGGTCTCTGCATGGTTCCTAATGCAAATATCGTGCAATGTAATTTTCTTCTTTTTATACCAAAGTTTTATGAATTTCTTTTGCACATTAAAATTGATAGTACCAATGGATTCCATCCAAGGGTGTCCCAAAACAACGTCCACAACATCCATATCTGAAGCATAAAAATCAGAATGCAACACATATTTATCCATAGAAATCTTCAAATCTTTATAAATTTGAACATCTTCATTATCAACCTCTGTCTTTTCAATATGCTTTGCTGGAACTTGCAATTTTTTAGCCAAATTCACATTGATACAATTATGCTTGCAACTAGGAATGATAGACACTATGATGTTCTCTTTCCGAATACTTCCATGAACCTGTAATATGGAAATATTAGTAGAAAATAAGTCTTTATGGCTCTTACTGTCCTTCTTTCCGGCTTTAGACCACTTGTCCAAAAGGACTTTTTCAAGTTTTTTCTCAGGAAGTTTCCTCACTGAGCTATCAAGTGAGGTCCACCATTTATCTGCCTCATCTTTCATATCAAGCCCTATGGAGCCTATCCAAAATTGTCGGTAGCGATCCTTGTGATATTGTAAAAAATCTTCAATAGTAGGACCATCATATTTTCCTGTAAACTTCATCTTGCGAGAAGCCATAAAATAAAGTAAGGGTTTTGAAGAAAATCACTTACTTTGGAAAAAATTTAAAATGGACATTACTCGGTCAATATAACTCAGAATCCTTAATATAACCTGTTTTCGAAAATGGAATAGCCATTCTGCATCTAAACATGTTGCTGAAATCCCGATCCAGGCACTCTGGAAACACAGATTTGCGCTGCAACTGCCCCGGCGTCACAAAATTTCTGAAAAAATGGCTGATTTTAAATCAGTGATAACTCCCTCATCCGGACTCCGATTCGACTAATTTTTTTTTTTGAAATCGGGTGATTTTTCAAGGGGAGCTCAGATCTGTAATTGGTTGTCTGAAATTTTGCACCAGAATCTACTAAAACGTCAGGAGAGTCGCCGTACAGAAATCGCCGTCAGAAACATTTCTGCAACATAGCTGAATTTAAATCAGCGATATCACCCTCATCCGGACTCCGATTCGACTGATTTTTTTTTTGAAATTGGGTATTTTTCGATAAGGAATCTAGATCTGATATTTATTTTTGAAAATTTTTCATGGATAACAAAAGTACAATTATCTTACAGGC
>JAXQQM020085551.1:0-27987 GCA_034641835.2 Pinus albicaulis
TTTTCTTTCAATTTTCCCACTTCTTCATTCAGTTTCTCATTCTCCTTGATCAACTTTTCATTGTTTTTCTTGTATTTTTCATTTTCTCTCTTCAAATGCCTCTCCAATATCCTGCTTACCTCCAAATTATCAATCAATTCTTCGATTTTGCTAAGGTTTTGTTCATTTTCTTCTTCTTTGGTGTCTTTAGCAAATGAAGTGGCCTCAATCTCATCATTATCAAAATATGAGTCTCTTTCTAATGTGTTTTCATAAACCTCCTTCTGCAATCTTTCAAGAATTTTATCAGCTTGTTTTGTTAGGGGAGATATCTCAACAATTTGCACCTCCGGTTCTCTTTCCTTATTGCTTATGTCTGTTGAATTCTTTCTTCTTTGCCTCCTAGGAATGTACATGAAGGATGTATCTTTTTCAATCATGATTGTATCTTGTTTATTTTTAGACCTTGTTCTTAGATAAATGGGTGAATTCATTATACTCTTTGTTTCCTGAACTGGTTTTAATTTTTCTTCTATGGTTTGTTCTGTAAACTAATTCCGAGTTAGGAATTCTCTCCACATCACACCCTTGGTTCTCAACTGACAATCAACAAGAATTTTAATGAGTACTTGATCGTGGATTTGTGCTTCTTTAGGTTTGGTCTCACTCTTCACATTTTCTATCATCCTGATCAATTTTTTATAGAAAAAGTATGTCAAATTGATTCTCATGTCTCCCTTAATGTGCTGAAGCAACCTAATATGATAGAGGTGCATTATATTGTGCCTATTGTCAAATGTGAAGAATTTTTGAGTGATCAACACTAACTCTGCCCAAGGCTCATTAAACCATTCTCTTGGAATTCCCTTAGTTATGTCAAAGGATCCCTTTCTATTTTTGTCTAGGAAGAAGGTCCATCCCTTAGCTTTAAAATGCAAACCTTTGTGATACTATTTTCCTGATAATGGAAAATCTAGGGCTTGAGAAATTGACTCTGGATTTAAGGGAATGACTAAACTGCCTACCATAGTTTGCTCCTGTTTGTAACTATTTATGAGTTCCCTTGTAATGTTCTCATTATGCCCATTAAACTTTTGAAGGAAACCTATCAGACCTGCTTAGTAAAGTTTTTATAATGTGTCTTTCCCCTAATGCTCGATCTGGAAGTCTTTAGGTTCCATCCTTACTGCCATGTTTTCTGAAAACCAATTAATGTATCCTTCCACTGTCATCATCTTCATTTTGAAAATTAAAAATTCATGCACTAGATCTTTGTTGACATATACATTATGGTGGTGAAGCTTATCTCTTTTTGATGCCCTTGACAAAGAAATGAAACTAATCCTCTTCAATCTCTATTCTCTTGAAAAAAACGAACTCACTGCTTCTACAAACAAAAAGATTTTATGTAGAAAATATTATAAAAACATAACAAACATGTTTTTATTAATCTATTATTCTCATCATATCCTCTGTTTCATCAAAAAAGTAAAAAAAACTCCTTTGTCTTTGATTGTAGAATTCTTCGTCTTTTGTTGACTGTGTAATTTTTTTTTTTTTTTAATACCATAATGTCTTTTTTTTCTTCAATTTCATACACAATCCCTTCTCTCTTAAGACAAAATCATCATGCATTCAATATGAAATGTCCTAAGCTCACTGTGTGCAAGAAAATTCAAAGAATGGCTCACTGTTTCTATGTCAACATTCATAAAAAATATCATATAAAATGGGTTCACTGTGTCTTGAACATTCATAAAACATTGCTCTCTGTATACAAAAACATGTTTACCATGTTTTTATTGCCTCTTAACCCATAATTCAATCTCTGTCTTTGCAAAAATTCAACACAAATCTCTTCTCTGTTTCGAAATTTCTCAGTGCGTGTATAAATGAAATGAATTTTCTCATAGAAACCATTCATAAATAAAACAAATGATACCACTGTGTGTTAAAAACAACACTTTGTTCTCTTTATGTATCCAAATAAAAATCGAAGACTATGTATACAACCTCACATGAAGAAATTTTCGAATTTACCTGATCTGGGAGTGATTTTCGTGATATCTCTGAGATAACTGGAGTTCCTGTGTTTAGACAACGCCATTTCAATCAACAATCTCCCTCAATATTTCCAAGGATTCACTCATTAAATTAATGAAAAATACGTGCTGACTGGTGGCATAATTTATGTGAATGGTGGCAGTGACAAGTTGTGTGGAAATGACAAGCTAAAACAGTGTAGGAAGCACTTCATTTATATCTCGTAGTTTCAACTTATGTTCACACAAAATCCCGAGATTTGTTTATATGAATATTCGTTGCATTTAATGAGAAAAATCTGGGTTTTTCTCTTACCTTCGTGCTCCACAGGATCTCTGCACCTTGATAGTGTGTTTGATCGACACAACTGCCAGATCTCTTGGCTTAAAACCCCAGTCAACTCCGCTCTTCTTCTTATCTCACCGTCCTTCTGTTGCTATATCTTTTGCTCGTTTCTTTGTGCTTGATTTCCTCTATTTTTTCAAAGCCTCCCTTCATTTTCCTCTATCAATTCGTTCTTCACAGGGTCTCTCAAATGCGTGCCGATGGTTTGCACGACATTCAACTCCCTCACTGAGCTTGCAAAGGCTATGATGGTGAAGAACAAACGGTTTTTCAGAGGTCTGAGGTTTGAGAATGGCGGAGGCTATTACCAAGTACACAAAGTTTGAAACACTGTGTTTTTAAATTTTTTTGATCGTTCTTTATCCATCGACTTCTGACTGGATGCCTTCGTGGCTTAACTTTTCTGACCGGCTTCTGTACTGGCTCCACGATGTACTCTCCCATCATCGACATTCTCAGCTCTATTCATTACACAACCTATTTCTCATTTTGTATTCATGGAATATGCTGACCATCCACATTCTCATTCATCTCTCCCATCAAAATGCATCATACCCATCGAAAATGCATCATTCCCCATCATATTTCCGTTCAATCCATCACATCATTTTAACCTAGGTTAGCTCATTGCATTTTCATTTTGGTTTGTATCATAATTGCAATTTTGAATTGTATCATAATTGCATTTTCCACCCACATACCTTACTTTAATCATATATATGATTGCGCTCTCAAATGATATAGTTTTGATATTTGTTTTGTTTTGATATTTGCATATTGCGCCCTCAAATGCTATTAGCTTAGGTTTTGGTTTTTGTTTAATTTAATTTTAAAAATGACCAAAGAATGGTCATGTTTTAAAATTAATTTTTTACCATGAGACTAACTTTTGTTTTCTTTTTGTAGGTCCAATCAAGAGTTTGAAAATTGAGCCTTTTGTTTATGATCCTTATGTTTAAGAGAATTAGGGTTAATGTGATATGGATAAGGAATATGAAATGATATATGGTTTATGGAATGATAGTTAAATGGTTAGGATAGTGGATATGGATAAGGATATAATGGGTAAAATAATGAATAGGAATAGGAATGTAATGAGTAGAATATGAAGGTTGTGAAATGTAGGTAGAATATGCACATAAAGTATTAAATTAGTCTTAACAATCTCTAGAATATTTAAAAAAAAAAATTGAAATTTTAAGAGAAAATTTTCACTCACTGTACTTATACTCCCATAAATTGTTCAATGTCCATGATGTCCTTTGATCAAATGATCGTTGACATTGTCTTTTTTTTTTTTTTTTATCATAACGATGGTCTTCCAGGATATGTAGAAATGTAGAGACTTATTTCTGCTTTGCATCTGATTATTGATTCAAGATGATGTTGTTCAGGTCCCTTCTGCAGTTTGTATTTTGATGTTTCAGGTCCCTTCTGTCATGTTCTTCAAGCTTGAATATTGATGTATTTCAGGTCCCTTATGATATTTTGTTATTTCAGGTCCCTTCTGACATATAATTTTTAACAATGCTTCAAGTTTCTTCTGTCATATGATACATGTCCCTTCTGGATAATATTCTCAATGATATCTCAGGTCCCTTCTGCCCAATATTTTCAATGACGTATCGGGTCCCTTGTGCATAGTATGTTCAATGATGTATCAGGTCCCTTTGTTCTTGTAATTCAGGTTCCTTCTTCAATTCAGCTGCTCAAACTATTTACATAGTTTTATTACAAGCTTCCCCTTTGCTGATGTTATGACTTGTCCTCAAGTCTTGCATGTCTTGGAGGATAAATTTGCAAAAATAATATTGAAGTAAAATAAAAACAAAAACATAATTCATATTGGCCAAACAAGTTGGTTTTTCGATATGAATTTGAGTTTGTATTGTGCCATTTTCCTAGATTTTCACAACCAAACTCTTTTTATTATTATTATTATTATTATTATTATTGTTATTTTTATTTATTTATTTATTTATTATTATTATTATTATTATTATTTTTTTCTGAATTTGTCTACTCCTATTATTGATACAAAAAGTTACAGAGAGGCTATGGCCTCGAAAAGTCTTGCCCAGAGATGCGGCATACACCCATTACAAAACTGAATTCTAACCGAATAAACATCAGAAGCCATAACAGTATTACTGAACCCAAACAGACAAGCAGATAAGTGCCACCCACGCAGGGGAAACCGACGATTAAACCTTAGAACAAAAGTCTGAGCAGAAGAACTGATTAATGTAAGACGACTATGAGAAAAAAGGTAATTGAGCCCATTCGAGTGACTGGGAAACAAAAACCTTTGAAAGCAGACCTGATTAATATTCTTGAGAAGTGGGAGGCGAATCTTCGATGATGCGACAACCATATTTGTAAGGGTCTTCTTCCTCTGCAGGATGGCCTTCCTTGCCTGTGTAACAGCCACGATTGGGGTCGCTTGGACCAGCCTGAAGGCTCACGTCCTGGGGAGCAATGCCGCTGGGATCCTTGCTCTACGTGCAATCTATAGGGGGAGTGCCATTCATGTCTTCCACCTTCTTCTCCAGAGTCACCCCCGGAGTCGCTGCAACCATACCCGAAGAATCCTCTTGAAGCACAATGGTAACAATCGCCATGAAAGAGGAATGAATGAAGGTACAGGGGAACTGAAATTGAGCTGTATGAGACTGCACAAGGGTGGAATGGTAAGAGCGTGCCTCAGAATGGGGCTGCCCACCACCCCTTCCACGTCCGCTTCTTGTGTTGGGATAGCGGTCAGTGCAGAAATCCGAAGAGTAGGAAGAGGAACCAGAGGTTGAGGAGGAGGGCTGGTAGACCACACGCCCACGGGAACTTCCCCGCCTGTATCGCATTCTATGGCGTAATCTGGGCATGGTATAAAGAACAGGCAGCGCGGAGCAGGCAAAAATACTGTGAAGGCAAGGGAGGGCAGTAGGGGGCCGAGCTTCAGCCAGCAAAGGAGCTCCGAAATTGACAGAGGTCGAAAGGCAATTGAGCTTGTAGAAGGGACTCTGAGAAACCTGAATACCCGACAGTAGATCAAAACAACACTCCAGAGCACAGCGCTTCCCAGTGCTGGTCCGAGAGCGAGGCTCTGCGGAAGCAAAGGAGCAACTCGAGTGCAGGGGAGGAGCATGAATGAGGCTGGGAGGAGGCGCCATGGCAGAAGATCTTGCGAGCTGGTATGGAGGGACGAGCTGCATTAACGCAGCATTGAAGGTGATGGCAGAGTTTTTAATGTCCAACGTCGCGCGAGATTGGATGGCGATGGTAAGAAACCACGCGCCAACCCACAACGCCGCCCACGTACCAATCATCGAACTAATCACCCACATCCGGGAATTATTATTATTATTATTATTTTTTATTTTTTATTCTTATTCTGGAGTTATGGAAGGCATATTGCTATGCTGTCACATTAGTTCCTGATCAATATTTGTTTTATTTATAGGCTTATTGTAAAATTTAAGCCTATGTCCATTAACCACAAACGAAATAAATTCTTCGTCAATTGTTTTTATTTTTACAACTCCATTGTCAAATATTTCTTCGATCTCATATGGCCCAAGGCAATGAGTTGTAAACTTTGCCTTGAAATTTTTAAAATTGGAGTCGAACAATAGTGCCAAGTCTCCCTTTTGAAACACTTTATTCTTGATGAATCGATCATGCCATTTTATTCTTTGTTCTTGCACAAGAGATGTGTGTTCTACTGCTTGTTGTCGTATCTATCCAGTTGATTTAATTCCATGACTCTTTGTTGTTGTGCCTCAGATAATTCCATTCCCAACTCTGCTGCTAACTTGAATTTATGTATTTGAAATTATATGGGTAACATGACTTCTTTTCCATACACCAATTGATATGGATTGAACCTAGTTGTGTTTTTCCATGTTATCCTATATGCCCATAGTGCACCTCTCAATTTCTTTGACCAATCCTTTCTATTCATTTGTACAGTCTTCATCATGATATTCTCTAGGACTTTGTTTGGTGATTCCACTTGTCTGTTTACTTGAGGATGGTATGGAGTTGATTTTCTATGTTTGATGTTGTACTTATCCGTAAGATCTCGAAAAATCTTTGATGTGAATTGTGTGCCTTGGTCAGTTACAATCTATCGCAGAACTCCATACCTTACATATATTTCTTCAAATAGAAAATAAACAACTATATCGTCTGTTGCTTGTGCCACTACCTTTGTCTCCACCCACTTAGTAACATAATCTGTACATACTAGGATGTACTTGTTTCTATTTGATGGTGGGTTGATTGGTCCCACAAAATCTAAAGCCCAATGCTCAAATTGTTCTATCAATACTTGTGGCTTTAATGGCATTTCATCTGATGCCACTTGTCTTCTAATTATTTGGCAGCTGTCACAACTCTTTACGTAGGCCTTGGAGTCTTTGAAGATGGCCGACCAGTAGTAGCCAAGTTTCAACACTTTGTATGTCATTTGCTTGTCTGCAAAATGACCACCGCATGGCTCATCATGACATGTTTTGAAAATATCTATAATCTCGTCTTCTCTAACACACTTTCTTATTATTAGATCAGACTAATATAAAAGAGGTCACCATTGACCCAACTATATCTAAGACTTTATCTAATTATCTTTCTTTTCTGTTTATTTTTGTAATGAGATGGTAGGATGCTAAATGATAAATAGTTGGCTATATCTACAAACCATGGAGTTTTGACAGTTATAGAAAATAGATGTTCATCTGGAAAATTATCTGAAACTGGATATGGATCACTAAGTGAATGAAATTTTCATATAAAGTCAGCTACTTGATTATCCTTACATGGTCGATCTTGTACAGTGATGTTAAATTCTTGCATCAATAACAACCATCTACTTATTCTGCCATTTGTAATTGCTTTGTTCATTAAATATTTTATGGCTGAATGATCCATGTGGATGAATACTTGATAACCTGTTATGTAATGTCTAAATTTATTAACTGCATGTACTACAACTAACATTTCTTTCTCTGTAATAGTATAGTTCAATTATGCCAGTGTTAAGTTTTTGCTTATGAAGTATATGACATAATTAAACTGATTCTCTTTCTGTCCAAGTGATGCTCCTATAGCAGTATCAGATGCATCAATTGATATATGAAATGGCAATGACCAATTAGGTCCTCGAAGAAGGGGTGCAATTTGTTATCACTCTAGTAATTCTCAAGTTGTGTGAATTTGGTTTTTAGTCAAAGAATTCTAGAGGTAACCACAAACCTACTTCAAACTCTTGGATCTAGCATTCCTTGGGCTCAGAGAGGGCTCTCTCTTTAAAGTTTAACTTTGTTTTAATTTGTGAATATTAGGCTAGTTATGAAAGTGCAGTTTTGGTTTTCTTTTGGTAGATTTGGTGGGAAAAATCACTTGAAAGGATGGATAGTGGGAAATCTATTTGTCCATTGGGCTATGGAGTCAAAATCAAGCAAACAAGACTAGGATTAAGGGCAAAAAGGTCAAATGTCTTCAGGGAAAGATAGATAACCCTCGGATATCTTGGAAAATTGTTTTTGTGAGGTGGTATGAACGTGATAAAGGGCACTTAAGAATCTTTAAATTTGGAAAAAGAAGTAGTAGGAAGAGGTCAAACGAGAGAGGGAGCAATTAAGGGTTCCCTACACTGAAAATTAGAGGAAAACATATAAATGATAACTAGTTAAAAACATGGTGCTATTAACATATCCTGTAGTAATACTCCTAGTTATACATTCAGATTTAGCATAAACATAAATGGATGCATGTAACAAAGAAAAAAAACAATGAAGAGTGAAGAAAATACTTCACTCCAAATAGCTCATCACAGGAATCCGGAAGTATGATGCCAATTTGCTTTGATCCAGCCTGCTACTCGAAGTTTTGACACACAAAAGCTTTAAAGTCCAAGAAGAAATGAATATAATAATCCCAAAAATTTTATTCCACATAAAATACTTCTAAAGATGAAGTATTTATACATAATGTTTTACAAAATATCCTAGAAGACTTCCAGGAATTATCTTACGAAAATAAAATATCCTTACAATAAAAATAGAGATAGTTGCTTAATAAATCAACAAGCTGTCCTATTTTATCCATAAGAAATAGAAACGGTTTTGAGGATAAAGCAACTGGCTGCCTTGGTGTCCTCCTTGCTGGCTCTTAGATATTTTTTGAATCTGATCTGCCTTGTCTGATACTCTTTCTCAGATACTCTTTATTCACTGATACTCTTTAACCCTTAGTCAAAAAGTGTTTACTACTGTAAATAAAATATGTTTTGATTGTAATTTAGAAAACAACTTTCTTCCTTCTTTTCACCTGCTTGTCTTTTATCCTTCATAACAAATCAGTAAGTGACTGCCAATCCTCATTTTTAGGAATTTGAATATTCTTTAATTTCCTAAAATTCTCATCAGATTTTGTATATCTAGCAAAGGTTGGCTTGATGACAAATAAGTGTTTGATCTCATACTGTAAGCAAAATAAATCTTCAAAACTCTTCAGTAACACTTTTCCTGTGGGGATGCCTTGACCTGTTGGCTTATTTACCTATTCCTTGGCAAATTCTCTTATCTTCTTATCATAGTCATTTTGAGGCATTAATTTATCATTAATAACCATGATATCAGGAAGCCCTTTTTGCCTCAAACTTGTGAACTTAACCATGAACCTGGTTATGGCAGTATTCATGCCTTCACATTTTTCTTCAAGTTGCCTTATAAAATTTCTCTTTGTTGTGACTTTCCTAATTTCTAGGATAGTTGCAGTTCTCTCTGTTATTTTGATCTCTTCCAACTCCTATCTATTCATGCTGTTAAGGAAATTGATTAGCCTTACAACTTGTTCTGGTTTGTCAGCCAAATCAGTTTGAGTCTTTTGAATTTCTGCTTGGGCTGCTAATAATAACTCTCTTTGCTCAAAAATTACCTGAATTGAAGGACATACATCATGGATGGCTTCAATGATATTGTTCAAAAGGTAATTTTTGATGTATGATATCTGATCCTTCAGATTTAATTCTTTTTGCAACTTTTTAAATTCTTCACTCAATCTGCTGGCATTTTGTTCATGTATCTTAGCATTTACTTGAGCTGATTTATTTGACTTATCAATATTTTCAACCATTTTTGTCAACCTGTTAATCTCATTTGTCTTTAAAGACATCTCTTCCATTGCTTTTACTATCTTGCTGGCATCATCTGTAGGCTGCACTGCTGTGGTAGATGATTCAGTGGCTGATGTAGTGGAAGAAGTCACTGGCACTGCAGTAGCCAGTGGTTCTTTGGGTGCCAACTTTTCACCTAAAGTTTAAGGCACTGTTGCAGTGATAACTGGAATGACTGTAGGAATCACTGGTCCTTGCACCGTCTCCTTTTCTTGGACAAGTTTGTCCATATGTATTTCCATTTCCTTAACCTGGGCTGTCAACTGAAGAATTAAATTCATCATTTCATCTTTTTCATTCTGTTACTGTATGAATTATTTTGTCTGAGGATGCCCACTTTGAGGAAGTTTGAGCTGTTTCCTCAAGGTTGCTGTATCCTTAATTTTATTTTTCACCAATACTTCTATTGCTTTGATGTTAGTAGGATCATATCCTACCTGCAATAATAGTTCTTCTAATGCTTGTATCCTTATATCTTTGGCATACAATGAAGCTTTGTCCATATTCATTTGATCTTGCATATTGGAGATGGTATTTTGTAGCTTTTGAGCACTCATAGCTTTTGTTGTAACTGTGGAATATAACATCTCTGAGCTTTGCCTGTGAAACTCTATTGATCTAATTCATGAATACTGTCTGTAGCTACTTCTAGATCAACTTTCTTATAGTCAACAACTGTCTTTGGAACTGATACTGTGGGCTGTAATACTGACATAATCAATTTTTTACTTGAGTAATCAAATGCTGATAAGAATCTGTTTTTTTACCTGGATTTTGTTTCAAGAACTGAGAGTAAATTTCAGTTTTGATTTCCTCATTATTCAGTTTAATTTTCTTATATTTCTCCTTAATATCCAAATCCTTTTCCTCTGCTGCCTATGAGGAAGAAGCTTCCATGCTTTGCTGTATTTCCATTAACTGTGTGTCTTCATCATTGAGTTGTTCTTCATTCTGATTTGGCTCATTGATTATTACAGTAGCTACATTTGTCTCTAGAAAATCTGTGTTGGTATTTAAAGGCTTTGTTTCTTCAACATCTATTGTCACTTTTCCTTTACCCGCTGTATCTAATTTAGGCCTTTTGTTATAAATGATCTTGAACTTTGTTTCCGTTGTAGTCTCTGCCACATAGGCTCCTTCTTCCCTTATTCTTTTAGTGGAATTCTCTGGCTGATTTGCAGTCTCTAAGGTATGACTAGTATTACCTTTGTTTACTGCATCTATTAATGTGTTTTCAATCCCTTCAAGTTGATTGGAAAATTTTTCTATTTCTGGTTTAGCTTCATGGATAAAGGGTGTTAATTTTCATTTTACCCTTAGCTTGCTCAATATCCCTTGTGGATCATAGTTCCAAGGGAAACTCTCTTCAAATTTATATTCCAATAATTGATTAGCTGCCTCCTTTTCTGCATCCCTGTGATTGCATATGAATGACCCTATTTGATTTTTAAGTTTGAATTGGGATTTCTTCTTAGCTGCCATGAAATTTATTGAATCAGAGTTTAGGATCTCCCTGATATACTCCAAGGCAAAGATCCTCATTGAAGGATGTTTGGGTAACTTGTAAGGTAACAAGTTTGACCCAAAGACTCTGATTTCAATATATTTCTCATATAAATACCAGTCACCAACCTTACTCTTCTTCGATAACTATAATATCTTCTTCATTTCCTCATTTATTCTAGGCTGCTTTGTTTTGGTCAACATTGTGATCACTGGATGTAAAAATAATTCTGAAAAATATGAATAACTGAAATCTGTTCATTCTTTCTTGAGCATGGATGTCCAAAAGATGAAAGATAGAGGATTTCCCTCTATGTCAAGTTTTTGAAGAGTGATTGGAAAGTTATCTGATTGGAAGTATAGAAACATATGGAAAAGGTAGGAGGTATATCTAAACACTCCCTCTATTTGCAAATTTGTCAATTGATAATGAATACTATCAGCAATGAAACCAGCATAATCAAATATTACTGAAGGTGGTTGACCTGGAGAAAAGGTGGAAAAGAATCCCAAGATGGATTCATCAGTGTGTTCATCAGTGAAATATCCAAGTATGAAGGAAAGCATGGAAATCACATGTCTTGAACCTTCAGGGAATTTAGCAGTAGAATATGGAGGATTTAACTTGGGAATTTCTACATGCAGAGGCATAAATGTTTGAAAAATCATGAACCTTTTAGGAAAATCTAGGCCAATATATAGCTTGGTGAGGGCCTCAATAGACAAAGGGACTTCTTGGGGGTCAGGCTGAATCTGCAACATTTGGTTAATTGATTCTGCAGTGATGGTAAAAAGGACTTCTTTACTGGCATTTACAATGGCTCTTTTCTCAGGAATATAGTACTACTGACAAAATCTAATGATCTCCTGACATGGGTGAGTCAATGGGACAACATATTTGGGCAAATGAGATTCCCAAATATGAAATTCTTCATGATCATCTAAATACTTTTGATAGCACCAATTATGGATATCTAGCAGGTTGCATTCAACTATGGGATTTGCTATCTTGTAATCAGTATGAGCTAGGGGAATGTGTTCAATATCAACAACAGGTGGTAGCAATGGATTGAAAAATATAGCAGTACTTGAAGTCATGGCAAGGGTAGGTTTAGGTGCTTTAGAACCTTCAGGCTTTCTTACACTTTTCTTTTTAGGCATTTTGATCTACTTCTGCAAGTTTAGATAGTTTGCAGAAGTAATTTTACTATAGCAAAGGATTTAAATGGGAAAAACAAGCAAAGTACAGTCTCTTTTTTGGGTTTTCTGTTCAATTAGGCTTGTCAAAGAGGTTTGAAGGCTTTAGAATTGGTTTGAAATGGAAAACAGGGGTTTTCTGAGTCTCTTAATGGAAATAGGGCTGAAAAATCTTTTAAAAAGGATCACAAAGGATTTAGGGTACCTACAGAGGTTTTCTGGCTTATTTCAGAGTTTGAAATAATCTTTAAACTGTGAAAACTAATAAATTTCCTTAAAATAGCGCGCAACTAAGAAACAGGGTTTCTGGGAAAAAATTGCCAAATTTTGGCTTGTTTTTGGGACTTTTTTGACAATTTATTAATCAATTTGTAAAACTCTGGGAGTGTTTTTTCTTTAAAAAGGTCTTTAAATTGATTGCAGGTTCAATTTTTTTAGAAAAATACCTGTTGTAATGCAAGTATTTGATCTTCGTAATGGTTTCTAAGGTTCTGCCTGAGTTGATGGCTTCAGTGCATTGTTTGGAGCAATGTGCAGCTCCTTAGCAGTCTTCAAAGGTTGCGGGGCAAATGTTGCAGGTTTCGGGCATGAAAATGGCAGAAAAGAGGATTTAAAAGGGTTCTTTACAGTCGGGAAAGGCAGTGAAGTGGGTTAAACGCGCAAAAATGATATGAAATGAATGTATTTTCAAAGGTTTATTATGTATCTTGGTCGTATTAATCTGGCATTGAATGCAGGTCGCATTAGGTGGGAGGAGCGGTTTCGGGATTTCAACAGATCTAAAACTGGTGGTATCACACAGTGATTTGGTGGTAAGAAGTTTTGAGCTTAACCCACGCGATCCAATGCTTGAAGGGCACGTGGAGGAGAAAGATTATAGTGAAACCATCCATTTCGCGCAGGTTTGGTGGTTGGATTAACGTGCATCTATTCTGCGTGATATTGGATGTCAATCGTCGGATCTGGAGTTCATGAGTGAACGGTCCAGATCAGTTTGGAAGCTACGTCGGGATAAGAGTAGTGGGACTAAAGTTTCATATGCGGCGGGAATGGTTTTAGGCTTTATAAAACTGTGTTTTAATAAAGTTTAAACCTTAGGCATTATATAACATGACGGAGGGGAAATATAATGTATATTTAAATTAAAACATTTTCATGAAATGTTTCAATAAAAACATATGCGGGTGCGGGTTTTAGTTTATTATATAGTTTTTAAACCTTTGAAGAGTTTTCAAACTATAGGGGCGAGATATTTAAATAACGATAAGTTTAGACCAAGGGGTTTGTAGGGTGGGGTTTATTTGCGCACATGGGGATAATAATATTTGGTCTAAACGTAAAATAGTGGGTTTTTGGGGGGTTAATTTAAATATAAGGGTTTTAATATATATGGGAGGGTATTTTTAGGGATTTACTACAATAAGTTAGATGTTAATATAAATAAAGGGATAGTAAAAGGAAATAAAACACATGTTATCTCTAAGTAAAGTATAAAAATAAAGCATTGCTCATCTTTTATATTACTTCACTAATACTTAGGATAAATGTATTTTGAGAGTTTTATGAATGATTTTGAAACGAATGAAGTTAATTATTTTAAGGTTACAATTTTACTAAGTAAGAATGTGTCTTTACTTAGGAAAAAGGGGTTTTGATGTATGAATGAAGGGTAAATGTTGAGAAATGTGGGTTAAGGTAGGAACTCAATATTTTCAACTTATCAGTCATCGAGCCTTTGGTTCGGTCCCAACAAAATTCAGTGAAATGCTTTGAACCTTTTTGACTGAAAGTTTAGAATACTGAATACCTATAAGGGAGGGGAAATTAGTGATTTTTCCTAATGATGTCTTATCACATGCTTGCTCCAGTGCTTTCTACCTACCCAAATTTATTTCTAACATTTTTTCTTCATTTTGTAGGTGCATTTAGGCTTGCAGCCTTAAAACATTTTTCTTTCAAAACATAAAACTATCTAAGTCTACCTTATTTCATCCGAGGGCTCAGATTAAACTGTTGAGCTCCTCACTATTCTCTACCTATCTATTGATTTGTCAAGTTTAAACTGTTTGACAAATCTTTATTCACTATATAAAACATGAAATTGAAAACATGAAAAGTTAAGATTAAATTGTTTTACTGATCATGGATTATGGCATTTATTGACACTCTGCACATAATCATTATTATTGCAGTAAAAATAAAAGTAGTGGCATTTGGACTTGCTCACTTTCAGGTCTTATCTCTTTTCTTTTGGGGTTTATATTTTTCTAAGCCCTTTGATTTTTCTTTTAGGACTTTTTACCCTCTTTTTGACTTTTTATTATTTTTCATTTTTTCAAAATATGGGAAAATAACTTGCAGAAAGCAAGGTATGTACATATTTAAAAGACTATCAAAGTCAATTCAAAATTTCTGAACCCTATTATTTATAGGACCCTAACAATGGCTCCACATGGGGATGACATTTCCTAGTGAAATATCAAGAACTTTGAGACTAGTAGCCTTGAGAATTAGACTGTGACGTCCATGTAAATTTCTTCTGATATCTACAATTTATTCATACTTATGATATTTACCTCTCAAATCTTTGGGCCTTCTCTTCGGGCTTCAACTTTGTTAGGAAAACATCCAATCCAATCTAAACTCTGCAATGTATATGTACAATGATCAAAGTGAATAAAAACTAACTATTTGTTAACTCAGGAGAGTAGTAGTGCTTTAGCATTCTGCCATTTACTGGTCCTTCTTGCAGGTCTGTTCCATCCATTTATTTTAGGAAGAAATCATTATTACCTCTATATCCATAAATCACATAAGGTCCTTTCCACATAAAATCAAATTTTCCATGTTTTCCTTTGTCTTCTCTTCTGGAATCCCACTTTAACACTTTATCTCCTATGTAGAAATCATCCTCTTTAGTCTTTTTATCAAAAATTTTCTTGATTTTATCCTGAATGACTTGAGATTTGATATAAATTTCTTTCCTTGTTTGTTGCAAGTGAATAGTTTGATTGATCCTTCTTTGAATGTAATTTGTTTCAACTTGTAACTCTTGGATAATTTTCATCACTGGTACACCTAGGGAGGATGGAAAAACAACATCCATTCCATAAACTAGTTGGTAAGGGGAGGTACTAATGGATTTTTTAGTGGTAAGTTTATCTGCCCATAAGGCATTGACTAACTTCTTATTCCAAGTCTTTTATTGTCTTCAAGTAACTTTTTGATGATATTTACAAGGCTCTTATTTGAGGATTCAACTAGGCCATTACCTTGGGAGTTATATGCAGTAGAATGACCTAAGGTAATATGGTATTTGTGGCAAAAGTCAATCATTTTCTTGGATTTGAATGCTGCTGCATTGTCAGTAATTATCTTTTGGGGACATCCAAATCTTGAAAGAATGTTGTTTTTTAGGAAGGAAATAATGACAGTATTTATGGCTTGTTTGGAGGGTATGGCTTCAATCCACTTGGTAAAATAATCAGTGGTTGTCAAAATCCACTTATGTTGGCCTGAAGAAGGAGGGTGAATTTCACCAATGAAGTCTAAACCTCATTGTTGAAATGGAATTTCAGTTGAAATAGGCTTTAAGGGGAGGGGTAATAATTTCTTCTTACCCTAAAAATTTTGGCATTTATGACATGAAGTTACATACTTTTTGACATCAACAAACAAGGTAGGCCAGTAAAAACCAGCTCTCAGGATCTTATCTGCTGTAGTTTCCAATATAAGTGTCCTCCATAGTCACCTGCATGAAATTCTTCAAGTATTTTGTCAGCTTCTTCCTTTAATAAACAATTTAATAAAATCCCACTATGATCTCTCCAAAAAAGTACATTATCTAAGATGAAAAATCTTACTGCCTTTAGCTTTAAAAATCTGGCTTTGGTTCTTAACAATCCAAGAGGAGCTTGTAAGTGTTGGAGTACAAATATGATATCTGTATACCAAGGTGAGTCTGTGAAGGCTTCATTGATCGTTGAAGTCACCATCTCTTCCTGATCATCTACTTGGGCAATAAAATTTATGTCTAGGGCATTGCAGTTAGATTCAACCATAAGTATAGCCAATCCTTGACCTTTGATGAGTTTTGTGGGTTTTATCTCTATGTCATATTCTAAGATACTAGAAATTCACTTACCTCTTCTTCCATTAGGACCATCTTGAGTAAGAATGTCTTTTACTACAGAATTTGGGACATAGGCAATGATATGAGAGTAGAGAATATAAACTCTGAAGTCTTTAATGGCCTTAACCAAAGCTAGGGCTTGTTTTTCCATAATGTTGTACTTCAAAGGGGCATCTCTAAGGGTCTTACTGAAAAAAGCTATGGGTCATTCAAATCCTTGGTCATTTTTCTGCAGTAAAACTGCATCAATGGTGTGTTCTGAAGCAAATGAAAAAATTATGAAATCTTTTTTAAAATCAAGACTTATTAGGATTGGAGTTTTGGTTAATGATTGTTTGATGGAGTCAAATGATTGTTTAGCCTCAACAGTCTAATTATCTCAGCTAAATTAGATATGAATCTTCTTAAAAAATTAATCTTACCTAAAAAGGCTTGTAATTCTTTGATGCTTCTTGGTGGACTGATGTTCAGAATTGCTTCTATCCTAGTAGGATCTATTCTGATTCCTTCTTTTGAAATTATGTGTCCAAGTAACTTACCTTCTTCTAATCCAAATAGACTTTTCTTAGGATTTAAAGAGATGCCAAATTTCCTGCACTTAATAAAAACTTGTCTCAAATGATCCAAGTGTTCATTATCAATTTTGGAAAACACAATAATGTCATCTAAGTAAATTACTAAGAAATCATGTATTTCCTTTGCAAAAGCTATATCCATAGCCCTTTGAAAGGTTGCCCCTGCATTCATTAGACCAAAAGGCATTTTCACATACATAAAAGTGCCCCAAGGAGTAGTAAATGCTGTTTTAGCTTGATCTTATTTTTGGACTAAGATCTAGTTGTATCCTGAAAAACCATATAAAATAGACATCCTAGAAGAGCCAACTACCCTTTGTAATATATGTGTTGAGATTCAATAAGATGATGAGCTTAGTGAAAAGAGTCGCCTTCACTAAGTGGGCCCGCAGGCTATTTTTGGCACAAGTCTATTTTTAGACATGATGATTATATTTCAGAAGTTGCAGGATGCTATTTGTGGATGGTTGATCAATTTGGAAAAATAGATGAAATTATATTTTTATAATATTGGGTGAAGTCTATTTATAGATTGTCAATCTAAAAATAGATGCATGTTGATTATTATTAGCTCTTAATAATAATCAGACTCTAAACAACAACTTATTCTCTTGGAGAACTTCAGGTCAGTGCATAGATGTGGCACATCAGCTGAAAAAAGGAATTACGCTATTCCTAAGAGTTTACTGGAGCAATTAGTTAGAACTCAAGTGGCAGAGTTATGACATAGTTGGAAGAAGTAGTTATGGAGTTGTATTCAGTTTAACTTAGTTAGACTTAGTTGAGCTAGTTGTATCTAGTCTAACTGATTGATACACTAGTGAGAGTGGAGTGAATTAATTAGTTAATTAATTCACAAATAATAACTCATTAATCAAATGAAAAATACAACAATTAACTACAGTGCATGGCAGTTTGAGTGGAGACCAGTGGAGAGATAAGTGAAAGGGTAAGATAGACTATCTGTTGTGACTATAGTGATGCATTGATTGCATCACACACTCAGTGGAGATTCCATTGAGGATTGCGCAGTCAAGGATGGAGTAATTAGAATTCATTCAGATCTATTCTTGAGCAGAGATTGCGCAGTGGAGGCAGGCTAGCAAGTGGCATAAATCAGTGCATGGATTTGCAAGATTGGGCCTGATTAATGTATGACGATTGTACTGTACTGAGAGCTTGTGATAAGCTTTGTATGTTTGTATGAGATTTTCATATGATCTCCATGTTACATAATATATATGTCAGTTTCAAATTTTCATGCTTTCCAAAGTTAAAAACCTGGAGCATGTGCGACAACATTTTTTTTATGCTTCACATGTGTGTGCAATTAATTTTTCCACAAAAGATTAACAAGTGGACTAGATTCAATATCTTGCATAAAGTTAAATAGTGTGAGATCAGGTGGATCTTGGACATATGCATGCTTAATGCATATAATTTCTACATGGTATCGGAGCATTGTTGATTGAAGATTGCAATTGTGAAGTGATTTTGTGCTGGTGGACAATTCGAATTTGCTACAGAAGATTCTTGGTGCAGAAATCGAGTATACATTGAAATGTCTTTCAACGGGTTGAGATTGGAGTATGCCCTTGATGGAAGCTCGAGTTACATAGCCTGGAAGGACAGGATGGAGGCGGTGCTGGAGGATAATGGGCTGAAGGAGTTCATCGATAGCGATGTTCCTAAGCTGGGATCTAGCGATGCTGCATTACTTGATACATGGAAAAAGAAGACTGCAAAGACGAGGAGGATTCTGTTGGAAGGTGTGAAGGAACATATTGTGTCCAGCCTTCATGGGAAAGCCACTCCATTCTTAATGTGGAAGGCTTTGACAGAATTGTTCCAAAGTAGAAGTGACCAGAGGAAGTTGGTGCTTAAAGACAAGCTTAGAAAAATAAAAATGGAGAAAGGCAACAGTATTCCAAAATACCTCACGAAGTTTTTCCACTGCAAGGATGAGCTGGGAAGTGTGGGGGTTACTGTTGATGAAGAAGACTTGGTGAGCTTTAGTCCCCTTGGCCCGAAGAGTTGGCATAGCTACGAAGACTCTGTCAATGGACGGGAGAAACTGCTAGGATGGGAGCGACTTTGGTCAGATCTTGTGTAATATCCCGAAGGGGAAATAAACATTAATACAAAGCATACAACAAGATGTATAGTGCTAGAAAAAAATCATGAAGCAGGTACACATGAAATAGAGAGAATGCTAAGCCATTTTATTGCGTCGAGAAATATACAAAGAAGTACAAGAGGTGGTCGCTTCAAAGGCATAGACTCTGCACCTGCAAGTGTGCAAGGAATACTCGAATGTCAAAGGAAATGGTCGTCTTCGTTTCTAACTCCAACTCGCTGAAATGCTACCATGTCAGCATAACCGTTGGGACCGAAATGAATATTGGGGCTGCTCCCCACTCGGAAAATGCTTAGATACTTTGGAATCGCCATCTCAACACCTGCGTAAAAGCCTGTGAGAGCGTTTATGAAATGCTCGACCTCCGAAAATACCTCCCTTGAGGATCTACGCTATCCTCCCAAGGGCCACGCTGATGCTGAATGATAGCTTCCAAAATAGGGACTCCTCTCTCTCCCAAATATCTCCAATAGGCAAGGGCTAGCCCCTTGCTCAATCCTCCTGCTTGAATCCTCCAAAATGGTACCAATCCGGAGCTCCCCCAAGATGAACTGCGTCCTCCCTCTCAAGACTGCAGTCCCTAGATGCTTTGCTCCTCCACGAATGCAACCACAAATCCTCCTGCAAAAATTATGGTGGAATACCTCACTCGAGAAAGCACTCGAAGTCTCCCGGGGCTGAGGGTGGGATCTCTGCACGGAGACACCCGATGTACTAAACAGTACTACAGATAAGCTAAACAGCCAGCGCGCTCCAAGTCAAAATGACAAGCTCAATATGCATAAACATGAATGATCAAATGAAAAGGCTCTCCTCCCTTTTATCATGATGGGCCTCTTTCAACCCTAGGCCCCACCATCTCCTACGTGCCCCTTGGCCCACGCTGCCCCTCTCAACTGCGTGAGTTAGGCCCCACGTTGCTCATGTGGCCTACGACCCCTCTCCCTGCGCTGTCCACTTGGCCACTAGGCTCCAATTCCTCGATACGATGTGGTCTTTAGGGAAATAATTTATCTTAAGTGAGTTATTTAATATTTCACTTACTTGATTCATGCTCCAACTATAATAAGGCAAAATTGGTCAAAATTAATATTTCCAATTAGCTATCGCTAATTGGGAATATTACAGTCTCCCCTGGAAAAATGTTGCTTGACCTCAAGCAACTGTAGTGATGGATGCTGCAAGATCTTCTCACTCTCCCAAATGGCATCCCCCATCCAAAAAATTCTTCCACCTCACTAAGAATTCCCGGACTGCCCTGCTCCGCAATTGTCTCTCCTGGGTATCAATAATGGCCTCTGGTTGTAGCGCCAAGTGCCCCTCATCATCCGTAGGTGGAAGCTCCCCTGTCACTATCATCTGCTGTCCCAGTGCCTTCTTCTTCACCAACACTACCGAAGAAGCGAAAGGACTGGTGCTAGGCCGAATGTGTCCAAGAGCTAAAAGCTCGTGGATAGCCCACTCGATCTCATCTCGATAGGCCTTGGGGTGCCTATAGGGTGTGGTAATGATGGCCTGTATGCCCTGCTCTAGCTCAATCATATGCTCAAATCCCCGATCTGGTGGCTCTCCTGGTGGTAACTCCCCAAACACCGTGGCATACCTGTCAAGGATGGTTTGTACCTCTGGACAAACTGTCTACCTATTAGTCCCTTCCTCTGATGCACAGAGCTCTACTGCCCACTCTATGTCCCCCTTCCAGAAGTCTGCCTCCATCCGGTGAGCTGAAACTGTCTGAGGTGGGTAAGTGTGCATGCCCCATATCTTCTCGTGCTTCCCAGTCTTCTTGTCATCCCACTCCATCTCCAAGGCCTCCCAATCTGTGGTGACCTTCCCTAGAGTGAGAAACCACTGTACTCCTAATACCACATTGGTATCCAGTATGTTAACCATAAAAAAGTGGTCAGTCACTGTGTAAGTGCCCATCGCCACTGCCAGCGCTGGGACATAACTGGCACACTGCATATTCTGATCTCCTGGGACCAACACTGAAAACCCATCGAAGCTCTCTGTCTGTATGCCTCTCCACTCTACCATCTGTGCATCAATGAAGCTTTGGATTGCCCCACTGTTCACCAATACTAATACTCCCTGCCCTTGCACTGTACCTCGCACGCACAGCGTCAGATACTTGGGAACTCCTCGCAATGCTGCAAGGGTCCCTATGGTAGGTGCAAAGGCTGCACCTCCTGCTCCCAGTGGTGGAGGTGGCAAATGATCCTGCGCTGTATGGCTGCCCCCTTCCCCCACGTCATCATACTCGTCTTCTCCCCCGCTGCCCTCGGAGAAGACCTCAATATAATGTGCTTTGCCAGCAGCACATCTGTGTCCTGGTGCCCACGGCTCCTGACAGGTGAAACACAGTCTCTTCCTCCTCAACTCCCTCCTGGCATCATCATCCAACTGTCCTCTACCCTGATTCCCCTTAGGCTAGAAAGCCTGTCCCTGGGGGTAAGGCGTCCTGGTACGGGGTAAGGCATCTTGCAAGTCCCATGCCCTGCCAACTGCGCCATGGAGTGTGGTCGGTCTAGTGGATATGACCAATCCCCGAAGCGGCTCTGCTAGCCCATCAATGAACATGTAGATCATCCGTGCCGCAGATAGATATGGTACCATCACTAAGATTCTCAAGAAATCTGAGATGTATGTATCTGGAATCTCGGTCTGCTTAAGCTTCGTTAGCTCAACAAAGTGCTCCTCCAGATCCCTCCGATCAAACCTCTCTATCAACCTCTGGGTGAACTCGGCATATGCTGTCCCCGTCGAGTGTCTGAGTGTAACCATTCCGTGGAACCACCAATCTTGGGCCTTGCCATCTAGATGCAGCGTTGCCACCTTGATGGCCTCCGTCTCCGCCATTTGGTTGAGTTGGAAATATATGTCCAGCTTCTCCACCCAAGCGTTTTCCGAACTATTTGATGAACCATCAAACATAGGCAAATGGAACCTGCTCATCGTACGCTGAGTGTCTCCATTGTGATAATGCCGGTGTCCCCTATGATGGTCGCGAGGTCTGCTGTCCCGCTGGAGCTGGACGAAATCACGAATTGAAAGGGTATCCCTGAACTCCTGCCCGTATGCTTGGTACTCAGCAAAGTAATCACCCATGTGGCCAGGTTCCTGCTCCTGCTGTGCTCCTGCCCCTGTGTTTGCAGCCAGAAAAGTGGGCATAGTGTAACGTGTGGGTGCATGAGATGCCATGTGCCGAGTGGCATCGTGCTCCTGCAAATGGTGGGATGTGCCTGATCCCTCACTAATCTGGAAACCCCTTGGGGTTTCATGCTGCCTAGCCTCTACATCAGTGAATCTCTGTCCCATCACCTCAATCTGCCTTGACAAATCCTGTACTGATTTGAGGAGCATTTCCCAAAAATTCTTCGCGTCACTATCATCTGCCATTGGTTCCTCTTGCTCTATGTCCACTACTAGAACACAGTCACCCTCTCCGTAGGTGATTTTCAACCTCCGCTCTCGGTCACGGTACTTCCTACCTCTGTAGAAAATATACGACTTCTCTTCCGGTGTCATAGACAAATCGCTCCACAGGCTGAGCCAGGTCTATGAGCTCTGATACCACTGTAATATTCCGAAGGGGAAATAAACAGTAATACAAAGCATACAACAAGATATATAGTGCTAGAAACAAATCATGAAGCAGGTACACATGAAATAGAGAGAATGCTAAGCCATTTTATTATGCTGAGAAATATAAAGAAGTATAAGAGGTGATCAGAGTGATGTTACCTCGACTTGCACCAGGCAAGTGTAGGAATACTCTCAGAATGTCAAAGGAAATGGCTGCTCTCTGCTCTAACTCCAACTGCTGAAATGCTACCGTGCTGCTACAACTTCTGGAACCAAAATGAGTATTTGGGTCTGCTCCCCTACTCGGAAAATGTTGATACTCTGGAAGCGGCCTCTACTCACAATACCCAGAAAAGCCCAGAGAGCGTTTCTGAAATGCTCGACCCCCGAAAATACCTCCCTTGAGGATCTACGCTATCCTCCCAAGGGCCACGCTGATGCTGAATGATAGCCTCCAAAATAGGGACTCCTCTCTCTCCTAAGGGCCACGCTGATGCTGAATGATAGCCTCCAAAATAGGGACTCCTCTCTCTCCCAAATATCTCCAATAGGCAAGGGCTGGCCCCTTGCTCAATCCTCTAGCCTGAATCCTCCAAAATGGTACCAATCCAAAACTCCCCCAAGATGAACTGCGTCCTCCCTCTCAAGACTACGCAATCCCTAGATGCTCTGCTCCTCCAAAAATGCAACCACAAATCCTCCTGCAAAAATGATGGTGGAATACCTCACCCGAGCAAGCACTCGAAGTCTCCCGGGGCTGAGGGTGGGATCTCTGCACGGAGACACCCGATGTACTAAACAGTACTGCAGACAAGCTAAACAGGCAGTGTCCTCCAATTTGAAATGACAAGCTCAATATGCATAAACATGAATGATCAAATGAATAGGCTCTCCTCCATTTTATCACAACAGACCTCTCTCAACCCTAGGCCCCACCATCTCCTACGTGCCCCTTGGCCCACGCTACCCCTCTCAACTGCGTGAGGTAGGCCCCACGCTGCCCACGTGGTCTACGTCCCCCTCTCCCTGCGCTGTCCACTTGGCCACTAGGCCCCACTTCCTTGAATATGAAGTGGACTTTAGGGAAACACTTTATCCTAAGTGAGTTATTTAATATTTCACTTACTTTATTCATGCTCCAACCATAATAAGGCAAAATTGGTCAAAATTAATATTTCCAATTAGCTATCGCTAATTGGGAATATTACATCTTGTGCAGAAGGAGATAAGGCAGGGTACTAGGGATGGATCTTCATCGAAGAATGAAGATGAAGAGAATTGCGCTTTGGCTGCCAAAGCAAGGAAAGGGGAGGGGAAGAAATCTTCTTCAAAATCCGGTGCTAAAGGCAAGAAGCAGGATTTGTCCAAAGTGAAGTGTTTTCACTGTCACGAGCATGGACATTTCGCCACTAACTATCCACAGAAGAAGAAGAATAAGCAAGCTGCTAGATCTGCAGCTAGAGAGGCCTTAGCCTCGCAATTTGAGCTGGATTTTTCCTTGATCGCATGCTTGGTTTCAAGCTGCATGGGATCAGTGTGATATCTTGACAGTGGTGCGTCCTTCCATATGACGAGAGACAAAGAGTTGTTTAGTGACTTGGAGAAGAAGGACCTCCAGATACATATAGAGATGGGCGATGATGGTTGGTACAGTGCCACTGGCATTGGGACCATTACCTTTGAGAGGGAGTCCGGTAATCCATTCTTGTTGAAGAATGTCATGCATGTTCTAGGTCTAAAGAAGAACTTGGTCTCGGTTGCAATGCTGGAAGACAGGGGTTATGATTTTGTTTTCAGTGAGGGAAAAGCTTTCCTTCGACATAAAAAAACGGGTTAAACCAAGAAGATAGGGGTTTGAATTAAGAATCTCTACAAGCTGGAGTTATATGGCTGCGCTGCAATGGTGGGCAAAGCAGAAGAAGTGGTGAGCTGGGATGAGGGCGAGTTATGGCACAAGAGATTGGGCCATCTTCACCATGGCACTTTAAAGATTTTGCAGCAAATTTCTACTGGACTTCCCAAGGGTAATCTTGCGTAGTCAGATCAGTGCAAAGGATGTACAATGGGTAAGTTTGTGAAGACCACCTTTCATGAGAAGGAGAACCGTGCTTCGGTGATCCTGGAGAGAATTCACAGAGACGTGTGTGGACCATTCTCGGTTGATATTTGTTGATGATTTTTCTCGTAGATGCTGGATCTTCTTCATGCAGAAGAAGAGTGAAACGTTCTCAAAGTTCTGTGAGTTCAAGGAATTGGTGGAGAAGGAGTTGGGGAAGCAGGTGAAAGCTCTACGGAGCGATAATGGTGTTGAATACATCTCAGGCGAATTCAAAGACTTCTGTAGCAAAGAAGGAATTCAAAGAGAACTCATAGCGCCTCATAACCCACAACAGAATGGGGTCGCAGAGAGAAAGAATAGAACAATCGTGGGTGCTGCACGAGCGATGCTGCATGACCAGGGCCTACCGATGCACTTGTAGGCGGAAGCATGCAACACTGCAGTTTATGTGCAAAACCGTTGTCCTCATAGAGTGCTTGGCATGAGTACACCCAAGGAAGATTTTACTGGTAAGAAGCCTGATATTTCTCATTTGAAGATTTTTGGCTCACCTGTTTACATTCATGTGATGAAGGACACCAGGAAGAAGCTGGAGCTGACTATAGAAGTTGGGATATTTGTGGGGTACACAGAAACACCCCATAACTATCCCGTGTATTTGCCAAATAGTCGGATGACTATTATGCGACGAGATATAGAATTCAATGAGGTGAAAGCCATGAAGTTGTCGCTTGAGAGGGAGCTACACTTGCATGCGAAGGAGGAACTTTTTGTTCCCAAAGATGAGCCTCTAGATGTGGATCAGCCACAAGAGGAGATTCATGGAGTGGAGGAGTCCACTCATGCAGAACCAAACATTAGACAAGGCAGAAAGCGTACCACAGAAGCTGAGAGACTGAAGCTTGATGCGGCATAGAATGTAGGAGTCCTTACATCCACGGTGTAGAACCAGAGGCAGGTCCACGTAGGTATCTGGATATGGCTCTTATGAGCAAGTGTATCAATACGAGAGCATCTTCTTCCAGACGGTCACGGGGAGCCCACATGGGTAGATGCCATGGTGGAGGAGTATGACTCCATTGTCAGAAACAATGCTTGGGAGATTGTTCCAAGGCCGGTGGGAAAATCAGTTGTAGGATCAAGATGGATCTACAAGGTAAAGCAAGCTGCTGATGAGAATGTCGAGAAGTATAAGGCAAGATTTGTTGCTCAGGGCTTCTCACAGATTGAGGAGATTGAATATGAAGAAACCTTTGCACCTGTCGCACGGTATTCTTCCATACAGACCATCCTTTCTCTCTCAGCGCAGATGGGTTGGCACATTCATCAGATGGATGTGAAGACTGTGTTCCTTAATGGGATCATTGAGGAATAGGTGTACATTGAACAACTTGAAGGATTTTAGATCTTCAGCAGTGAGTCGCATGTGTGCAGGCTCAAAAGAGCGCTGTATAGGCTGCAACAAGCACCCCGTGCTTGGTACACTCGGATCGACAACTATTTCATTGGACTTGGCTTCACCAAGAGTGAGGCAGATGCAAACCTGTACCAGATTGTGGTTGAGGGTAAGATTTTAATCATTGTACTTTATGTTGATGATTTAATACTAACAGGTGACGAGCAGTTAATACACTCATGCAAGGCAGATCTTGCAAAGGAGTTTGAGATGGAGGATTTGGGCCTCCTTCATTATTTCCTTGGATTGGAAATATGGCAGCGGGATGGTGAAATGTTTTTGTCTCAAGGCAAGTATGCCTGGTGTTAGAGTCGGTCCTTACAGCCCTCCGTCAGTGATCATTTCGTCTTTTTCATATTCATTCTTAGGTGTCTCGCTTGTTCCACTTCGTTGCATTTCGCTAGGAGCATGCCATTGACTGACGAAGGGGTCTGTTGTCTTATGTTACCTATTTTAAAAAATTCCTCAAAAATCACTCAAAATCATTGTCATTTCAGTTATGGTCATTAAATGTCAATAAGTGTCTGGTCCTAGTGTCTAGGGTTTTCATGTCATTTGCATACATATCATAAAAGCCTGCAGGATGAGGATTGTTCCGCAAATTTTGATTTCATATTTTTATCATCAGCATTTTAAAAACATTTCTAGTCCAAAACTTTGTTTTGGAACTAGAAATTGTTCAATATTATTTTTGTAATAAATTGTATTTATTTCACCAAGAAGAAATTTCAAAGCAGACCTCTGATCTTTTCCTCAGCTAAAGAAGCCATACTCCTGCAAGAAGATAACAAAATCATCAATTCAAAACTCAGAAAAGCCAAAGAGAGATTGTATTAAAAAGCCAAATGTGAAAATGCAAAAAACATTGTAATATGGGTTGTCAAATAGATTTGGATCAAATCTGATTGTGAAAGATATTTACATCATGTATAAAGGGCAAACAAGTTTCATTTCCAACGATCCATAGCATACAAGTCGAAATCTGGAGTTTGGAGGCCGAAATCGCATTTTGGAGCATTGTTGACAGAGTTGAAGGTCGTGCGACCCACTTGGGCAAAAGCGACCCACCTGGGCAAAGCGACCCACTTGGGCGATTTTCACAGTGTAAATTATAACGGGTGCGACCCACTTGGGCAAAGCGACCCACTTGGGAAAAAGCGACCCACTTGACAGTAGAGTTCAGAAAAATCGTGCTGAGCGCCCAGTTTCGATTTAAATCTTCTCCAACTGCCTTCAAACAGGTTCTAAATTATTGCTCAGTAGTTTTTCATGTGTTGATGGTATCTTGAAGTCTTCAATCATTTGAATGGAAGAGTAAAACCCTACATACATGGCTGATTTGTTCTTCAGGGTTTTAAAATATGTATGGATGGTTTTATGAGCATTTTACCACCTTATATCATTGATATATCCACCTTTGCATATATTATCAAAACCCCATTGTTTACACATCCATTATACCACTGTGGTCATCATTATCTTTTTACCACTGTCATGACTTTTGTTCCATGATGATCATTGATATATTGTATCTCACTGCCCAATGATAAAAACGTTCTCATAACTCTGTTTTTACTGCCCATTGACAAACACATTCATATGATGCATTGCTCCCTTTGACAAGGTTTGCCCAATATTCTAAAGGCTGCCTACTTCCTTTGGTCAAGTTTCACTTGCAATTAAAACAGAGACTGTGCTTCTATTTCAATCCACCTAAAACAGAGATATTATCATTGTTTGTTTCCTTATGGTGCTTTGACGGTGGGGGATATTTGTTGGGTGTTAAAACACACATCATAACT
>JAXQQM020083681.1:0-20309 GCA_034641835.2 Pinus albicaulis
TATTGGTGTAAACATTGCCAGTAAGGAATTGAAGCGGCATTAATACAATCTGAGTGTATGTATTCGATGCAGAGGATTTGCATTGCAAATTCAAGGAAATCCGCACAGTCATGTTGTCAGTGAATGCGTTGAGAAGGAAAAAGGGCGATGTTGAACTGTATAAAAACTTAGTATCGGTCGAGTTTCGAGGTGTGGGCCAACGCGCACATTGGTAGATGAATGTAATGGTATGGTAAGTCATGTTTGAATGTTATTTGACATATAATAAATCTGAGTTATGCAGTGAAAGGTTGCACGTAGGATATGGAGTGAGATCAACGAAGGCGCCGTGAGAGCAATCAACTGAAGGTTCTCCATATAATTTCTCTACGTATAAGAAGGTTGGATCGAAACTTAGTTCGATTGCATTTGGTCGAAGATCTAATTGGTTGTTCAGAAGTTAGAGGTGAGATAGCGCAGAAGTTAATTAGAGACTGAAGTTTGAATGAGAACGATGCGCCCATCATTAGATCAAAAGGTAGGAAAGTTGTTGTGTGTTGGCAATTTGGAGGTATAATTAAATTCGAACTGTGGACTCAATGTTAAATTATGAAACTTCTAACATATATATTCAGATATGGAATAGTAAGCTGTGGGTGAAATAAATAATGAGTTTTTAACTTCGTGATTGAAAGGGAAGCCTATATTGGAATTTGTTTGAAATTCAATTTCAATTAAAGAAAATCATATGGTGGGTATTTCAAATGGTTCTATAATCATGGTTGTTTAGTTTTATAACCATAGCTTCTGCATGAGTGAAATTTCCAGTGAGTGAATTTGATTGGAAATAAATTATAAATTGCATTTTTACATGCATAGTGTATGATTATGGGTATTGCAGGGGATGGCCCTGCATCACATACATGTTTTCATGCTTCTTGCTTGTTGTAGGTCAGTAAAGAATATATTTGAGACATTCCCATGGAGGCACCTCAAGTTTCCTGATTCATTACAGCTTCTATGTTTTTATTCTTTCTTGGTTATGTCAAAGAATTCTTAATGCTCTTTGGTACCCTAAGAACTTGTTATCAATTTCATTAATGGTTATTATGTATGTTGTCTAGTATGATTCACGGTACACCCTGCTTACTCATAGCTAACGAAAACTCCATCTCTGAAATATCTCTCTGAATTATTGATTGTCTTAGTTAAGTCAAAGAGCTCTTGTTTCGATCTTTCCCTTTGTCTATGCTCTGCAGTCTTATTTCAAAGTTTTCGATAGCTCAAAATATGATGTTTAGGAGTTCCCTCTTCATAGATTGAGTTGTTTTTTTGTCTTATTTTTTTTCCCAAAAGTCTGAAGGTGATTTTCCCAAAGTTAGAGGGTCTTATACTTCTATGTATCGCCTGATTGTTTATTTTATGCATCTATCAGTTTGAGTTTCATTTATAGTGATTAATGGTTAGCCCTACCACATGGATGCTTGTTGTAAAAATATTTATGCTTAAAACCTCTTTGTCTCTCACAAACTTAGTGTCCATCTCATTTCACTTACACCCAAGGAATCCATTTATCTCGAGAAAATCAGCCCTACAATATACCTTGTCCACCATTTGAGACAGTCTCGACCTTTTCAACCCCATAGCCCAGTTGATCTGAAAAACTTTTATCTATTTATCCTTTGATCAGTTCCCCCTAAAAAAACCTAAAACAAACCAAAACATACTTAACAACTAGCCTAAAATCTAATATACATAAGAAAACAAGTGTTACATCCCTTGCATAATAAAGAGAGCCCTCTCTGAGTCCAGGAAGGCTAGGTCCTAGGGCTCCAAATTTGGTTTGATGTTACCCTGTCATTTGGCTTTCTAATCTGCCAAATCACAGGACCCTAACATAATGGCAATCACGGTGGGACTTTTCTGAGTTAGTGACAATCTAAGTACACCTTAGGACTACATAAATCCCTTGTCTTCAAGAATATCTAGTGAATCAGCCACCTCATCACCACACTAACATAATGGCGATCACGGTGGGAATTTTCTGAGTTCATATTAATCTGAATATCTTTCAAAGACTCACGTAAACCCCTTGTCGAACTGAGCATGCTATCCTATTGATCCATCCAACCGCTCTCTAACATAATGGTGATCACGGTCGGACTTTCCTAAGTTAGTGACAATCTAAGTACACCTTAGGACTATAGAAATCCCTTGTCTTCAAGAATATCTAGTGAATATGCCACCTCATCGCCACACTAACATAATGGTGATCACAGTGAGACGTTTTTGAGTTAGTGACAAGCTAAGTATACCTTAGGACTCCATAAATCCCTTGTCTTCAAGAATATCCATTGAATCAACCACCTCATCGCCACACTAACATAATGGCGATCACGGTGGGACTTTTTTGAGTTCATATTAACCTGAATATCTTTCAAAGACTCACGGAAAACCCCTGTCGAATTGAGCATGCTATCCTATTGATCCATCCCACCACTCTCTAACATAATGAAGATCATGGTAGGACTTTGAGTCAAAACATCCTAGGTATCCCTTAGGAATCTCAGTCAAACCTAGAAAACTTAAGTGTTGTCTGAAGAGTAGAAACTAGCTCTTTCACCATCTTAGAAAAATGATGATTTAGCTATAGAACACTCTTAAAAATTTTAGGGCTACATAAATAAACTCAGAAAAACACCAAAACATCCTTAGATTGGTTTTTTATCAGTTATTGGTGGTGGACCATAAACACATATCTCTAAAAACAAAAAAAACATCCACCTGGCAACTCCACTAGCCTCTAGTAGGCCTATTACTCCACTACTCCTTATAAAATCTCCTGGGAATGCATTGAGCAATACCAATCATGCTAATGGTGGACAGCAAAGTTCAAATCTTCCACCTGGAAAATCCACAACTCTTAATAGACCAAAAGACTCCACTAGTAGAAAACTCTAGACTAGTTGAAAGGACACAGTAACTCTTTCTGGTAAAAAAATATGGATCCAAGTGAGAACACAGTGGAAAAGTTGGAAAAATTGGTATATATATTCAGCAAACTGATGCATCTACTTGACAGGAAAAGAGAAAGACACAAAGTTAAGGTTAACACTGCTTATTCAAACCAACCTACACTTTTTCCTTGGGAGGAACACACTCAACCATTACAAGTCAAGAGTAACAAACAAAATGTGCCTAATGAGAAAGTTGAAAATAAGAACATAGATGAATGCTCTAAAGAATCTATCAGCCATCTTGAAATCACAGAATCTGAAATGGAAGAAAAAGAAAAACCTATAGAATATCTACCTTTATGCTTTGAGTCATTTCAGTTCATACAAGAAAATTGACCTCCTAAGAATCTATCAGAGGAAACTCATGAATACCATGCTTATTATCCCAAACATCAAGAAGAGTTGATTGAGGATGAATTCAAATCTGAAATATAAGAAAAATCAAAACCTATAGGATCTCTACCTTTATGCTTTGATTCATTTCAGTTTATACATGCAAATTGGCCTCCTAAGAATCTATCAGAGGCAACTCATGAATTACATGCTAACTATCCCAAACATCACGAAGAATTTGTTGAAGATGAAAACAATCAGGAAATGAAAGAGAACCCATAGGATCTCTCTAAAGGCACAAGTGATGATTCATCATCCCTCATAGGTGAAGCCCAAAAAGAGATTCATCCTCTAAATTAGCTTTCACAAGAGAAAGAGGATTATTGTAGTTATATCCAAAGAGATATAAAAATGCATCCCTTTTTAACTAAAGAGGAGATAGATCAACTCATAAACATGCAGACAGCCTCTAAAACTTCATATGAACAAAAAATTTCTGATCTTTCTTCTGCTAATCTTGCATACCATAAGTCAAAAAATAGATTTGTAAATCAATTTGAAGATAAACAATGTGATAGTCCAATATGCATGGCTGGTGACATTACTTATATTGATGATTCTCCAAGGTTTGATAAATATGTGGATGATTATGATATCCAAACAAAAACTAACCTTGCAGAGCAATCAACAGTTGATATGTGGGACAAAGTTCACTAATGAGGAAAGCCTTGAGATTTAGAAGTAAGTGAAGAGTCTCTCATTTTTTGCTCTACTTCACTTCAATCGATCAGAAATAACGTTCACATAATTGGAAATCAACGGTATTTCAGCTTTGATGATGAGGTTGAGGAGGATGATGAAATTCTTGAGCAAGTTGTAAATGAGAAGCCTTCTCCTGAAATGTTTGAGGAAATCATTTTGGACATGGAATCCTCCTTAAATCCATATTTGCAGCCACCAAGTTCCAATGAGTTACAAATTGCAGATGAAGAAATAAAGGTTGATAATCACATGAGAGTTGTCACACTATCCTCTCAAGAGGGTTTACTGCCAAAGTGTATCCTTGCTCATCAACATGATGACTTTCACACAGTTTTCAGTCCACTTAATCAAAACACATCAGCTTGGAAAGAAGACTACACTACAAAATATGATGAGTCTGACAGTTCAAGTGATCATGAGAAAGGGGAAGAGTTTCTTTCCCAAGAGAGTCCCAAACATAGCCAAGTGGAAGAAAGAGTAGTCTTGAATGAAGCTTATATATAAAATCCTCTAGATCAGGTATTATTCCAAGATCCATTTGTTGTTTTCCTTGAGAAATATAAAGGATGAGTGTGTTCTACCATGAACAGTTTGTTGCAAAGTATGAGAAATTTTTTAAGCACTATTGTCCGAAAACAAGTGAAGTGGAAGTGGCCTTTTGATTTCTTCAGCATCATGAAATAACTAAACCAAGATCACCCATGCAATCATCTACTTGACTGGTTACATTGGAAAAGAGATTTCACCAAATAAATTTCTTTCATGTATAGGTTAGATTAGGGTAGAATAGATAGACATGCAAAATAAGCTCAGCCCCATGAGCATCTTTCTTTCAATTTATTTTGTAAAAAACAGAAAATAAAAAAACAACAGGGAAAGTAGAAAAAGAGGGTAGTTTCTAAAAGCAAAGGTATAGCCTCATACCCAAAAAATAGTCATGCTAAAAGTGCGCAAGTCTAAATGCCACTACTAGTGCTCAAAATATATCTTGTTCAGTTATCAAGCCTAATCATAACTGGACATGTTTTAAATTGATTGCTAATAAGTTAGTGAAAGAAGTGATAGTCAAATTTTGTAAACTTGACTTGTCAATGAAAGTAAATTAGGAAAACATACTGGTTCCACACGCTCAAAACAGAACCAAAGAGGAAAACAGGGATGAAAAACAAACTATGTATCGTGGCCCTGATTTTTCTAAATCTCATTTTGTGCAAGAATAATATCTGTGTGCAGCTTGTCTTTTATGCCACAAACACATGACAAATCAGACCGTCTAATCCTAATTTGGTCATTTTTCAATTTCATGTTTTAGTTTAGTGAATGAAATCCTATCAAACAGCTTAATCTTAATAGTTGATCTAGCATAGGTAGAGAAAACAAAGGAGTTCATTAGTTTAATCTGAACTCCCAGAAGATATAAGTGTAGAATTAGATAGTTTTCCTTTTTTCACAAAATATCATGTTAAAAGCTTGCTAGTCCAAGCGCACCTAAAGAAGAAAAAATGTTAGGAGATATAGTTGGGTAGGTAGAGATGAGGTTGATGCTAATCATGCTGTAAATTTTCTGAAATAGCATCAAGAAAGAGAGAAACTTGCGCCAATGGATAAGGCACTGGTCTTCACAAGCCAGAGATCTGCAATTCTGGACACCTCCTGAAAGGGAGCTACCCTCCCCAAATAGAGCCACTGTTAGTCATCGGTATTTTTTACCTGTTTTGATGACTAGATTCCTTGGCTGAGTTTTCTAGAAGCTAATATCAATCTATCAAATTTTCATCTAGAAAACACCTCAAACAAATTTTTGTCTTCCTACCCCTCTCCTTTAGCCTATAACGAGAAAAACTCTTTAGTTTCCCTACCTATCACAATTCAGAAAAGCCTACCTATCTATAGTTGTTATAAGTTTGTCTCTCCACCATCAAAATCCTTTGTTTTCATGCAACTCATTGTCCAACATTTAACAAAGTGTCTACCCCTCTCTCACTGATCACTTTGTCATGTGATAACCTACTCATGCCCAAGAAGCCATTCAAAATCCATGACAAATTATGTAGGTCTAGGTGATGGTGTTTTAGGGAAAATTCCTTGGCGAGACTGTTTTGAGCCAAAAAGCTTGTCCTCAATATCAGTCAACCATCATGTCTTTTTATTTTCCAAATAAAAATCTTTGTCTATCCCTAGGTCATGAAACATCAAATAGGTCACTTTTTTTTGTTTAAGCAAGGCTCAGGAATGTTCAAATCAATAAAAGAGAAGGATTTTTCCCTGTCTAAAGAAATATGGTTAGATAAGGCATGATCCCCATGAAACATCAAAGAAGCCATCCAAACTTCAAAAGCATCTGTTTTTACATCTCTACAGGGATGTACTGATTGATGACACCAAGAAAAGTGTGAGAAAAAAGAGCACCTTAGGAGAAGGTTTCATGCTATGTCAGTTTACTATGGATGTCAGAGAAAGTGTATATTGTGGCCAGCTCTCAAAATCAGTCTCATAAAACCAAGAGTGATAGTCTTTTGGCAAAAGTCCTCTAGCAGACTAGGCATCAAAATGAAAGGTGTAAAAGGAACAAATACCTTTTTATCCTACTTTAGCCTAGCTTCTAAAAACATTCGAGGACAACTTCATCATCAAAAGAGCTAAAAGCCAATACCAAGAAGATGTTATTTCCAAGATAGGCAAAGTAAACATTTATCATTTGGAAATGCATTACCTGCTCTTGGTTTTCACAGTGAGTTTTGCAAGAAGTCATATCTTAAAAGAAGAATAGGCACAGGGTACAGAATTTGGTTTTCAAAAAGAGCCTCCTTCATGACAAGCAAAGGGCCCACAGAAAATTGGTTCAAAAGACAAATCTTCAAATGATGTAGCAGTGTTAGATGAAATAAGATTGTTGTATTTCAAGATAGCCTCCCTTGAATGACAAGCACTGGATCTCTTTTGAATGATAAGCATAGTTTGTCTAAAGAGCCACAAACATTTTATTCATGGACAATTTTCAGTTGGTTAACAGAGGTCAAAAAAGGCGCCGATATAGTTTGTCAAACATTGCCTCCTTCACGGTAAGTAGAGGGCCCTCAGTTTTTTTGAAGATATTCAAGAATGAAAAGTGAAAAAGATCACATTTTACCCCTAATGGTCTATTCAAAGTAACAGATAAAACTCATGTGAAAAGACCTCCTTCACATCATAAACAGAGGATTTACATAATGGTGTTGAGATGATGCAATAGTGATGTTTTTGTAAGCCTTTTCAGATGATAAGGACAAGGTCAAAATTTTGAGGGAAACTTTCTTGATAGACATAGCTTAGATGCATAAAGTTGAAATTGAAAAATATCAAAGAGTGCCCAGAAAGTGTTTTAAAAGGACCTCCTTCACTAATGAGCAGAGGGTCAAAATTCATCAAATATTGATAGTGTTTGGAAAAAATTGTCAGTAATGGGCAGTTTGAGAGATAGTGTGTTTGAAAGAGTGCATTCACTGACAAACCAAGGCTGGAATTCTGATTAAAGAAACCTCATCTAAATGGGAAGGGAGGTAGACAAAGCTCTGTTTAAAAGTGACTTCTGCAAACTGATAAAAAGAGAAATTCACACAGGTGTTTTATGTAAAAGATGCATCTCTCATTTAGAAAGGCCTATTTAGTTTATCAAAATACTCCCTCCAAATGATGAGTAAAGGGTAAACAAGGATAACAATGAGTTTGCAACTTTGATATGCTTTCCATCAAATGATAGACAGAGCCTTGAATTGATAAAAATATTGAAACCTGAAGTGGAAAACAAGCGCCCATAAAATATTTTAAAAGCACACCCTTCACAAATTGTCATAGGTTCAAAAGTGGTTTCAAGTAACCTAAGTGGTTACATTAGCCAGAATGCCTCCTCTTAGAGATGAGCAGGGGGAAAATCAACAATGGTTAAAGTTTGTTTGAAAAAAGAGACACACTGTGTTTTAAGAAAACTTTCAGTTTGATGACAAATAACAAAAGCAAAAGTGGAATGTCAAAATCACCAAAAGGAGGGAAAAGGCGTTCAAAGCATTTTAAAAAGAGCTATAAAGGCTCTAGAAGTTAAAGTCCACTTTCCATTTTGCAAACGGATAAAAGAAAAATGCTCCTTTCAAACCTTGGGCAACCAATTGGTAAGAGTTTTTTGGACGCGACATGCCTACAAGTCAGTGCAACACGCTTGTAAGCATATTTACAAAGGCTTCTGAATGTGGTGCGATGCGCCTATAGTGTCCCACTATGCACCTGTGTGTGTCGATCAACCGGCCCGCCCAACATTCAAAGGGTGCCCACTGCCCAACCCGACAGCACCACAGCGCATGCAGGTGCTACACGCCTGTGCACAGGAGCATAGCACCACTCAAACAACCTCCAATTCACCTCAAATCATATTTTTTTCATAGTGAACTTATCTCCAAAAGCAGCCAATACATTTTTAAGTGGTATTTTACTTTTTTCTTTGAATAATTTTTTGAGTTTGGGAGGTGTTAAGAATCAATTTGGTTAAGGAAAAAACACAGTCTAATGAAGGAAAAAAACATATTTTATTCTAAAAAACCACCATGTTTACAAATAGGAAACAAAATAGTAATTGAGGAGGAAGGGCTTATTGTCTGTTTGCAAAAGGCCTATTTGTTGAGTAAAGAGAAAAAACCCAGTTTTTGAGAGAGGGATTAATATCAGTTGAAAGGCCTATTTTGATTAAAAAGCCAAACATAGTTTTAAAAGAGAAAAATAGTGTTTAAATAAGAGTTTTATTTTTTTTCATTTGAAAGACCTATGTTGGTAAGAGAGTGAAGGAAAGCCTCAAACAAAGCTATGCCTCCAAAGAAAGTCAGCAAGGGTGGATTTCACAAAATATTTGAGCCTGTTACAACTCAGGAAATAAATGACTTCCCTTCAGTTCCTTTCAACTTCCATGAGGTAGGCTGCCTTGATTTTTTCCAAAAGGTCCAATATGTCACCAATTACCCTCCCTTAACCCATTTGTTCACCCTGAGGCTGAAAGGAAAACATGTCCACCTAGCAGGTCTCGACTTTAAACTACTTCCTAGGGCTGTCTACAAAGTAACTAAGATCCCCTATATAGGAGAAAAGTGGTTCAAACAAGCATACCTGGATCTAAATCACTATAAACCCTTCCTAAACCCAGACCATCAGGATTCTTGCAAAGCTATGTTCCCTTTTTCTCACTTATTGACCAACTATGCTCCCCTCATGAGAGTTATCATGAAGTATTTCACATGTGAAGGGAGGTATTCCCTGATTTATTCATATCACATCACGCTTCTCATGCATTTCACAAGGACTCAGTTACTAAATCTCCCTTTCTTTCTCTGTAAAAGCATAGACAAGATGTCCTCCCTTGTTCAAAAGAGACCTCCTTCTCAGCAAAATTCTTGTCTTTTCCATCATTCTCTCATCAACCTTCTCTAGCTTGAAAAGAAAGGAGTGTCTTGGGAGACTTTCATTTCTCATCCAGACTTTGCTGCTGCCTCTTCATCTCATGGCCCATCTCACATATCCTCCTCACCCTCCACTCATTATGTCTCTCCTCCATCAAGTCAAAATACTCCTCAAAGGAAAACATCACCCATGATTGATAGTGAAAAAGAGCAGTCTTATGAAAGAAAGCATGAGGTTAGTGGTGATGAGGAACATAGTGATACTCAGCAAAGTAGTAAGGATGCAGAGAAAAGCAGCCCTAAACAGAGTAGTGAAAATGAGCAAGGGAACAATGAAGATTCCAAACATGGTAGTGAAGATGAAGAGCAGCAAGCTATTGGTGATAGAGAGCAAAGGAAAGAGGTTCAAAGCAGTGATGAAAGACAAAGTGACCATCAGCAGCACAGCGATTAGGAGAACAGTCATCAAGGGAACAATGAAGATTCTAAGCAAGGTAGTGATGAGGAACACCACATTCCTCAACAAAGTCATGAAACCAATCAAAGGGACAGTGAAAAAAGTGCCTCCCAGCAAAGTAGTGATCATGATGGCAGCCCACACATAGAGTCTAAGGAGAACAGTGAGGGAGGTGATAGCATGAAAAATGACAATGAAGACAGTCCCAATGAAGACAATCCTAATGAAGGCAGTGAAACAGAAAAAAGAGATGATGAAGCTGGTAGCCCTAAACAAACTAAAAACAGTGAGGAAAACAGTGAACAGGGCAGCAAAGCAAGTGATGATGGAAGTAGCAATATAAAGGATCAAGTTGAACAAGTTCTAGAGATAAAACCTCCTCAACACATCCAAGAACATATGCTTGCTACCTCTCCTAGGAAAGGGGCCATGATTCATTCTCCAAAAGTACCAGAGGCTAAAAACACCAGATCTGCAAAGAAGAAGATCACTCCAGCAGTGACTAGTAATGTCACTGGGGCCCTAAGAAGTAGAGGAAAACTGCCTAAGAAGAGTATTTTTGAATTGCAAAAAATAACAAGAGCCAAGAATTCTATCCAAACCAAGGGCAAAGAAAAAGTTGAACAACAAGAGAGTAGTCATGAAAAGGAAAGAGAGTTTGACATCATACAAATAGATAGTGATGCTAGAGATGATGAAGCTATAATTCTTGAGTCTCTTTTGTAAAACAGAAAAGCCCAAATCCATGACTTAGAAACTGGTCTAGAAAGGTCAAATGACCTCATACATCATGTTCTACAAATGAAAAATAAACAAATGAGTGGGAAAATGGAAATTTATGAGGCCCGGGCATTCAAATACCAAAGGGAAGCATACAAAGCACAAGTCAAGCTTGAAGAGTATATGGGAAAATTTGATGATACTGAAGAAGAAGAGCAGCCAGTAAGAAAAAGGCCTAGGACTATGGGTCTTAGAAAGGCTTTGGAGAAATAGAAGGAAGAAGAAGTAGCCCTTGTTCGAACTTATCCTCTCACACAATTTCTTGCCCAAGAAATAGAAAATGATAAAGAATCATGGCTTGAAAGAGCCAACGAGAATTTAGAGGATAAAGTAGAGAAAGAAAACAGAGAGTTGGTTTTGCAAAGGAAGATGACCGGACACTACAAGAAATTGAACCAATTTTCCCGAAGAAAACTCAAACTTGCTCAAGAAAGGCTCAAAACTGCCTGAAAGAGGCGCCCGGTGGAAAAAGGCAAAAAAAGGCAAATCTAGGCTTGAAATATTGGCCTCATCTTCCTTTCATGCTTCTAAGAACCCATAAGGGTCTTGCTCGCCAAAATTGAGCAAATTTTGACATGATCTTGTTTTTTGTGTTTTTTGGCCCTAATTGCACATTTTTCTAGGCGTTGCCATGGGTGATAGGAGCATCCTCAGCTCATGAAAGTCATTTTTTTGGATACATTAAATTTTTGGGTGGCTACTCAGAAGTTTTCAGATCAAAAGGATGTGTTTTGGTCCCCCAAAGAGGCACAAATCAGTCAAAATTAACCTTTCTGCCTCACATATTAGCATATGAGACCCTCTTGGGTCTTTTCACTCAGTCCACCTTTTTGTTGGGAAAAAATACTGAGAGGGGGGGGTGAATCAGTATTTACTGCATAATCAAAACTTACACTTTTTCCTGCTTCTAAAAGGCATACGCTACTTTCCTGAACCAGACTTGCGTATATACGCGGATCCCCTTTATGAAACTAGCGTATACACAGAGGTTTAGATAAGTCATTAAATCTTCACTTAAACCATTCCATCATTTATTTATCAGATATTCAATAAGCAGTAAACATGTGCAATAAGAACAGAATAACCATCACACAAAGAATCACACATGAACACCAGGATTTTTAGGTGGAAACCCAAGTCGGGAGAAAACCACCGCTGCAGTTGCTCAGCCTTCAATATTTTATTATAGAGAAAACATGTTACAACATATGTGCTGGCGCAGACTTGACCAGCACGCAGGCACCCACCTGCGCTCGTTTACCGGCCTCTCCTGGAAGGGAGCTCCAACCCCCTGACTCGTTTACCAGCCTCTCCTGGAAGGGAGCTACGACCCCCTGATCTCGTTTACCAGCCTCACCTGGAAGGGAGCTACAACCCCCTGACTGAAGGCTACAACCTTCAACACCACCTTGGACCACGTTTCATCAATTTTCACACTGGATCCAACAACTTCAATAGAACACCACTTGCAGGCCACATTTCATCATATTTTCATACTGGAACCCTTTCCATATTTTTAAGCACGAACATACATCATCAACAGATACATATCAACACAGATCAGATAGCAGAAACACAGCAGAACAGATCAGATATTTCATACCCCTGCTTCAGCAAACCCTAGTATGCATACGCGCTTTTACTTCACTGATGTCGCGTATATACGCGCTTCCGTCCACACAAACCAGCGTATACCTCAGTGTATATTTTATTGCGCATACGCGCTTTCTCTTAGCTGAAGCTGCGTATATACGCGCTTCCTCCGCGGCGAAGTAGCGTATAGATCTTCAATCATTACAGAGCAGCATACTTCATCAGATCAGATATTCGGTTCAGATCTACCCTTTTGCTTCAGACAGATGTTCGCCTAGATGCTCGCCTCATCACAGATCTAAGCCTTCCATAATCAGATCTAGCAAATACAAGAGCAATTCAGATCTAAATCCCCTTCTTCATCATTGGTGCATCATACATTCAGATTTATCATTCAAGTGTAACCCTTTCCATTCAGATATACTTCAGAGAGAAGTATTCATTCAAGCTCAGACATCTTGCACTCACACTCATGTTGTGCACAATGAATTTCTTCTCCTTTTATATGATTATCCTTTTTTTTTAATACCATGAGCCCCTTTTTCAATACCATGGACCAAAACAATACCATAAGCCCAAAACTACCTGGACGGGGTCAATTAGGCGGATCATTACCCAATACTATGGGTCAATACCATGGTGGTTACCCTTGGATTTGCACTTTTTGAGCGCTTTAGCCCATACGCGACTTGTAACGTTCCTTTCCGCGTGCATACGCGACTTCCCCTAGGCCCATCCGCGTATACCAAGAGACATGCTCTTTTTCATCATTCTCTGAGTACATTCTGAAATCCTTTCTTCATTGCCTTCTGTAAATATTGTAGATACATCGGATTTCCTTCATCAAGGACATATTCTATCAAACACAACTTCATCAAGTAAGTTGTCATCATCTTCATCAAGTGGGTTTCCTTTCAAGTACAACACTCAACATCATATCATCAACAATCATCATATCACTTCAGATTTACATCATTTACCAAGTCCATCAAGTCAAGAATAACTTCATCAGGTGGATTGCCATCAAGGACAACATATGTCAACAGTCACATGTCTTTATCTTCATTCAGTGGGTTGCCATCAAGGACAACATCCTGCATCATATTTCCAACAATCTCCCCCTTTGGACTTGATGGCAACCATGATGGTGTTTGGTTACCACAACAGATAGATATATTAAGAATACAAAGATACATCATATTTCCTTCATCAAGGACATATTCTATCAAACACAACTTCATCAAGTAAGTTGTCAACATCTTCATCAAGTGGGTTGCCTTTCAAGGACAACACTCAGCATCATATTGTCAACAAACATCATATCACATCAGATTTACATCATTTACCAAGTCCATCAAGTCAAGAATAACTTCATCAGGAGGATTGCCATCAAGGACAACATATGTCAACAGTCGCATGTCTTTATCTTCATTCAATGGGTTGCCATCAAGGACAACATCCTACATCATATTTCCAACAATCTCCCCCTTTGGACTTGATGGCAACCATGATGGTGTTTGGTTACCACAACAGATAGATACATTAAGAATACAATGACACCATGTCATTCTCCTTATTTTCCATGTCACTCTCTCCATTTTTTGGCATCATTCAAACACCATGACACTCTCCCCCTTTGACATCAAGGGCAAAGGGCACATCATTATCTTCATTCACACACCATGTCACTCTCCCCCTTTGACATCAAGGGCAACGGACAAAACCAGCAGATCAAAACCAACACACTCTCCCCCTTTGACATCAAGGGCAACGGGCGGATCAAAACCAACACACTTACCCTTTTCTCCTCATGAGGAAGAAACATTCTGCAGATCTGATATGTGTTGAAGTGGCCAAGCTCCCCCTGAGTTCATGCTGAATCTTCAAACATATTTGTCAATGAAGTACATGACTCTATGAACTTCCTATCACCAAAGACTCATACTTACATCAATTATCCATCCAAGTGGATTTACATATGACACTCAACTACCCAACCAAGTGGGTTTACAAATTTGATTCAGCTACCCAACCAAGTGGGTTTACAAAAATTGACTCAGCTACCCAACCAAGTGGGTTTACAAAATTGACAAGTCCTTAAATGACTGAATATTACAATTTTACAACATGAGTCTCAACAAGACCTTTTCATCAAACTACAAATATGACTTTTCATGACCAATACCAAGAAGACCTCAAGAGAGATCATATATCAGAACCACCATAATGCCTGCAATGCATTATACTCAGCAAAACTAATGCTCCCCTTGAATCTGTGTAACCAAGCAATCTTTCCAAATGACTAAGGCTCCCCCTTAGTTTGTGCATCCTGAAAACTTCCACCAACAAATCATCAAGGCATCTTCATCAAAACATTAGAAACAGAATTATGAGAACTGGAGCACCACAGAGATACCAAACAGTATCAGAGATACCAAACAACATTATAGCTATGCTGAAGAGAGCTGAACCAACCAAAAATTGCTAGCAACCAACCATACGCGGTTTTCTGTGCAGGAACTCGCGTGTATACGCGACTGTGTTTCAGTAAACCCGCGTATCCAAAGCCATCTTCTAAATTCAACCAGAACTGATCCTATGTGAGAAAAATGCAGTGTTCATCTTCTTTCTGAGGTATTTGAATGCTTCCTTGGACTACAGATAGATGGAACAGGGTAGTAGTTTCTTCAAAAGTCATCCAACGGTTGTAGCATAAGCACATTAGTAACCAAGCCTTCAGATTCTTTGCAACATCAATACAATCTTTCCAAGAAAGTTTATCATATCAAAACAACAACTTCCCATAAGTGTCAAGCAATCATTCATGTGGTCCACCACCATCCTACATCACCATGACCTTTACGATTTAACATGAAGTAACATATGTAGGCAAAAGATCTCAACCATAGTAACAAACTATGCATGATCTAATCTTATTTCTGAATCACACGACATCCAACTCATCCATGTGTGAGTACAAAAGATACTTATTAGCAACCAGGGCTCAAAATCTCATCATAATAAGCCATGTACCAAGTCATCTTCATTTGAGCATGAGTATCACAAAAACCAGAGAATAAGCAATCATATTGCCAACAATGCAATCATTAGTATTCAACCTGCTGCTCCCCCTAAACTAGTGCTCTTCCTTAACTTGTGCAATCTGAAACACCTTCAACAGCAAACAATCTCTGCATGATCTGTCCTTCTCTCTGAATTATAAGATTTCAACGAATACTCTTCATCAACAATCAAACAGGACTCAACCATAACCTTCAACATAGGAAACCAAGTATCATGTCATTATAATCATGAATGTAACCAGAATAATGCTAACAGTGCAATCATCAGCAGTCAGACTGATGCTCCCCCTGAACCTCTGCTCCAGATCTTCAGTTATCATATGAATTCTCTTATCCTTAATGCATACGCGACTGTGTCTGATTAAACTTGCGTGTATACGCGACTTTGGTTCATCGAACCTGCATATGGAAAGTGAAGCATAGAATTTTTCATCTTCCTTCTTCTTCCTGAGCTTGTACCTCCTGTACCTGTCTTTTATTTACACCAGATGCTCTGTCAGAAATTCATATAACCAAAGTAATCAAATCAACCATGAGAGTCATCATGCATTGCTCCCCCTGTGACGATACATTACTAAATCTCATAATGTATCTCACATCATTTCTGCAGTCAATCAGAGAAGTAAGCTTCAGAAGCGGATGACTGCAGTAGGGTCTGAATTCCCTACGTTTCTGATCGGTCCTCCTTCTTCTTCCAGATTTGTTTGAACTTTCTATCTGTGTGCTGGAAGTTATCCACTTTCCCAGATCTTTTCATCCTGCATTCTTTTTCTACATGTCCATACTTGTTACAAGCATAACATCTCATGTGGCCAGAGAAATAAACATAAGAATCATGATGAGTATTTCTAATCTTCCTCCTTTTGCAATCAACTGCTTTATGTCCATACATGTTACATGAGAAACAATATCCCCTGAAGAAACCAGAGTACCTTTCTGAATAGAATCTGTTTGATTGTGACTGAAATGATCTGCTCCTGCAATTTGCTGCAACATGCCCATAATTATGACATTTGAAACATTCAACATTATTGAATGAATTCCTTTGAGATTTCATCATTGTTGGTTGACCTTTTGTCTCTTTCAACTCTTCAGGTTTTGCATTGACTTCCTTAGAATCTTTAGCATTCTCTTGTGAACTAGATTCTCCTTTAACAGTTTCATGAAAACCAAGACCAAGTTTGATAGAAGGAGACCTTTGACTACTAAGAATATTATCCAGAATCTTAATACTATCTTGAAACCTCAAAAGTTTAACCTTTTCTTCTAATTTACCTTTGAGAATGTTTACCTCAACCTCCAAGGCTTGACATTTCTTTGTCATGCTTTCTTCTTTTCTTCTTCCATCTTCAACTTGATCCTTCAGATTTAGAATCTCTTCTTTCAACCAATCTTCATTTCCTTCACAAGTTTGTTGCAGCTCTTCATTCTTCTTGTTTGATTTTTCCAGATCTTCTTTGAGAGAGATAATTTCTGCTTCAAGGCCTTCCTTTTCAAAGGATTGTAGAGGTTCCTTATTCTCCTTACTTGATGCTTCTAGCTCTGCTTGCAGAAAGATGATAGCGGCTTCAAGTCCTTCATTCTTCTTGCTTGATTTTTCCAGATCTGCTTCTAGATCTTTAATTCGATTGGATGCATAAGTATGAAACCTTTGATACTTGTCCACCTGTTCATTTAGCATTTCTATTTGATCTTTCATTTGTGAGATCATCTCTTTATAGATAGTTTCTTGCTTATTGTATGAACTTTGTAGTTCTTCTTCTTTAATCTTGAGAGCTTCTTCTAGATCCACAACTTTGCTTTCACTATCTTTACTATTGTTTGCACAAAGAAGAGTATTACAAGTGGCCTTCTCCTTTTTCTTCTTTGCCATGAGTGCTTGTAGATCTTCGTCAGAATCTGGTTCATCTTCTTCAATTTTTGCTATACATGATTTCTGAGATATCTCCTTTCCTCGAGTAACCTTCTTCTTTTGCTTCTTAGCCATGAGCACTTTTAGATCTTTGTCAGAATCTTCTTCATCTTCACTGGACACTTCATCATCATCTTCTTTTGCATAATAACTCTTTCTCTTTTCAAATTGTTTCCCTTTACCATGCTTTTCTCTATAGGGACATTTAGCAGCATAATGACCAACTTTTCCACACTCAAAACATTTGAAGGGAAGCTTACCTTTGAATCTTCCAGTACCTAGTTGGAGCTTTCTCACGAAATTTGCTTCTTCTTCATCGGATATATAGCTGGATTCTTTGACAACTTCCTTTTCTTTTCCTCTAGCAGATACCTTAAAAGCAGCTTCTTTGATTTGAGACGGACCTCCTTGTCTCATTTCAAAAGCAGTCAGAATACCATGTAATTGAACAATAGTAAGAGTTTGCAGATCTTGCCTTTCTTCAATAGTTGAAACTTTAGAGTCAAATTTTGAAGTCAAGGATCTTAAGAATTTTTCCACCAGAGTAGTATCGGTTATGGTTTCACCCAAATTTCTCATCCGATTTACAATATCATCTAGACGAAGAAAGAAACTGGCAACACTTTCATCACTATGCATCTTCAAATTTTCATATTCAATTCTAGGAGTTTGGAGTTTTGCACTTTTTACCTTTGTGTCTCCTTCATAGCTTAGAATGATTTTGTCCCATATTTCTTTTGCTGAATGTAGTTGCATCACTTTAGCAAATTCTGATTCAGACATGCTTCCCAATAAGACATTCACTGCTTTGGCATTGATTTCATACTTCTTTCTTTCAGCTGCATCAGTAGGAATACTTGTCGGGTATTGATAACCTTCTTCCATGATTGCCCATACATCTGCACCAAGACTTTGCAGATATGCTTTTGTACGTACCTTCCAGAATATCAGATTGCTTCCATTGAATAGAGGTGGCTTAATAGACATTACTCCTTCTTGACTTCCCATTGCGATGGATCTCCTTTAAGCGATCAAGCTTCTGCACAAGGACCAGCTCTGATACCAATTGTTGGGAAAAAATACTGAGAGGGGGGGGTGAATCAGTATTTACTGCATAATCAAAACTTACACTTTTTCCTGCTTCTAAAAGGCATACGCTACTTTCCTGAACCAGACTTGCGTATATACGCGGATCCCCTTTATGAAACTAGCGTATACACAGAGATTTAGATAAGTCATTAAATCTTCACTTAAACCATTCCATCATTTATTTATCAGATATTCAATAAGCAGTAAACATGTGCAGTAAGAGCAGAATAACCATCACACAAAGCATCACACATGAACACCAGGATTTTTAGGTGGAAACCCAAGTCGGAGAAAACCACCGGCTGATTCTTTCGATAACCAATATTTTAAATATAGAGAAAAACATGTTATAACATATGTCTTGGCGGTATTTAACCTGACACCCGAGGCACCCACACATGGCTGGTTTGACCTCTCACGGAAAGTCAACTTACGACTCGTTTACGATCCTGGAAGGGAGCTCCAACCCCCTGACTCGTTTACCAGCCTCTCCTGGAAGGGAGCTACGACCCCCCGATCTCGTTTACCAGCCTCACCTGGAAGGGAGATACAACCCCCTGACTGAAGGCTACAACCCTCGGCACCACCTTGGACCACGTTTCATCAATTTTCACACTGGATCCAACCACTTTAATAGAACACAACTTGCAGGCCACAATTCATCATATTTCCAGACCGAACCCTTTCCATACTTTTAAGCACAACCATACATCATAAACAGATTCATATCAACACAGATCAGATAGCAGAAACACAGCAGAACAGATCAGATATTTCATACCCCTTGCTTCAGCAAACCCTAGTATGCATACGCGCTTTTACTTCACTGATGTCGCGTATATACGCGCTTCCGTCCACACAAACCAGCGTATACCTCAGTGTATATTTTATTGTGCATACGCGCTTTCTCTTCGCTGAAGCTGCGTATATACGCGCTTCCTCCGCGGCGAAGTAGCGTATAGATCTTCAATCATTACAGAGCAGCATACTTCATCAGATCAGATATTCAGTTCAGATCTACCCTTTTTCTTCAGACAGATGTTCGCCTTGATGCTCGCCTCATCACAGATCTAAGCCTTCCCTAATCAGATCTAACAAATACAAGAGCAATTCAGATCTAAATCCCCTTCTTCATCATTGGTGCATCATACAATCAGATTTATCATTCAAGTGTAACCCTTTCCATTCAGATATACTTCAGAGAGAAGTATTCATTCAAGCTCAGACATCTTGCACTCACACTCATGTTGTGCACAATGAATTTCTTCTCCTTTTATATGATTATCCTTTTTCAATACCATGAGCCCCTTTTTCAATACCATGGACAAAAACAATACCATAAGCCCAAAACTACCTGGACGGGGTCAATTAGGCGGATCATTACCCAATACTATGGGTCAATACCATGGTGGTTACCCTTGGATTTGCACTTTTTGAGCGCTTTAGCCCATACGCTACTTGTAACGTTCCTTTCCGCGTGCATACGCGACTTCCCCTAGGCCAATCCGCGTATACCAAGAGACATGCTCTTTTTCATCATTCTCTGAGTACATTCTGAAATCCTTTCTTCATTGCCTTCTGTAAATACTGTAGATACATCATATTTCCTTCATCAAGGACATATTCTATCAAACACAACTTCATCAAGTAAGTTGTCAACATCTTCATCAAGTGGGTTGCCTTTCAAGGACAACACTCAGCATCATATTGTCAACAAACATCATATCACATCAGATTTACATCATTTACCAAGTCCATCAAGTCAAGAATAACTTCATCAGGAGGATTGCCATCAAGGACAACATATGTCAACAGTCGCATGTCTTTATCTTCATTCAGTGGGTTGCCATCAAGGACAACATCCTGCATCATATTTCCAACAGCAAT